>CAXAMN010021688.1:0-38944 GCA_963970005.1 Durusdinium trenchii
TAATGAAGTGAAGTCCTTTTGAAGCCTTTTTGCGACTTTGCTTGAGCACAAACCTGCGCCGATATGCTTTTCTTTCGTTAATTCAGGCCCCTTTCTAGACACTCTTTCTCGTCTCACATGTTTCACCTTGCACAGAGGAAAGACTACATGATGGTGGAGACACGGCCTGTGGGCCCTTGGTTGTGGTGGTTGATTGGTTTTGTGTGTTGTTGGGTTTCCTTGTTCTTTTCTCCACCATCAGACTGTTCTTCCCTCCCTTCAACGATGACCTGGGCACCATGCCCGCACTTTTTTTTCCACGAGTACGGACGCCGTGTGGGCATGGTGCCCAGGTCATCGTTGAAGGAAGGGAAGAACAGACAGATGGTGGAGAAAGGAACGAAGACCCCAAAACCAACCCAAACCAAACACCCAAGCCCGCAGGCCGAAACTCCACCGTCTTGTAGTCTTTCCTCTACACTAGGTGAAACGTGTGAAACAGAGACTAGTGGCAGTTAATGGGCCTGAATTCTCAAAAGAAAAGGACTGCAGCGCAAGCTGTGTTCATGGAAAGCCGCCTAGGAGGCTTCAAACGGACTTTCCTTACCAAGTGTTGGTGACCAGCGGCCACACCACAGTGTGGCAAAACAAGGTCACTTTGCAGGTCAGGTGTCTCGCGATGCTCCAGCACTGGTTGTAATCAGGTCGACCAAGAGTGACAAGATCTGAGCAGCAATCCGTGGAAAAGACCATTCTTGCAGCACAACCCGTTCAACTGGTGGCGCATACAAGGCCAGTCACATGCTGCCCGACAAAAGCCAAACGTGGCGGCAATTCCTAGCGAGAGAAGCCTGCAGCTAAGGGTGAACCGGGCACAACCTCCCCGTGGGGAGGCAGACCCAACACCCTTCGGCACGCACCGGTGCCAATAGGGGATGTCACTTGAGTCAGTGAGGCGCTGCGTAATTGCAAAAAGTGATCTGCTGCGTGCAAGGCCCGTGCGTGTGAAACATGTGAAACATTGAGCTCTCCTAGCATGATATCTGTACCTCTTTGTACAAAATTGGAAATGTCGGACATCAACAGCGGGAACTAAGGTTCCCCCTGGGCATCCTTCATTGCCACTATCTACCACCCGCCGTTTAGGAACGCAGAACTAAGGCTCTCGCTCCTATCGGCTCACTACGCAGCGAATGGCGAGAAGAGGTCATGGTTCTACTTGGTGTCTGCGCATTTTTCTTGCCGTATATGCCTGGAAATCATCCTTTCCTAGCGCTCGAATACTGACACTTGGCTCAGCTCACTGCCCACGTCGCCCTTGCTCCTCTCCTGCCTCGGAAGCATTGCTGGTCTTTGGTGCTGGGTCTAGATAGTCTTCTCGCCAAAGATCGTTTGCGTCATTCGGCAAGACTCGAAGCCACGTGGGCTTGTCGAAGTGCTCGCATTTGTCAAAAGCATTAGACTGGGCATATGTCCCTCGCCATGTGCTGCTTTTTCCTTGCTTGAGGATTATTCGAAGATGTGTGCAGCCTGCAAAGGCATGCCTCGCAATGTACAGCAGGGATGGCGGAGTAAAGACCTCCTTTAGGGAAATGCACTTGTAAAAGGCTTCTTGCTCAATGGTCCTCAGCATGCGGGGAAGGCAAAGTTGTTGCAGCTGCGAGCAGTAAGCAAGGGTTGAGCCTACAATCTCAATTACGTCTGTTTGGGACAAATCAACGATTTGCAGCTGCTGGCAGCTCATACAAGCAGCAAAGCCTATCCTGTGGAAACTCGTAGGTAACGCCAGCTCAACAATGCCCGACTCTTGAAAACAGCAGTCCGGCAAACATCGGTTTGGGTACGTTGTAACAGACTCTGACATGCCCAAGTTGATGTTGCGCAACGCCGTGCATGCTTGAAAGGCACGAGGCCTTAGCTGGGCTTGGGGAGCTAGCTTATTGCTAGGGCAATGTGCCGCACCAACCTGCGTTAAGGAGCAAAACTCTTCGAATACCTTGGTGCCGAAATACTTGCAGCTTGGGGCGACCACTACACGTAGCACTTGACACCTACTGAAGGCACCATGCAAAAGACCGACTACTGTGTCTGGCAGGTGGACGATTTGCAGTTGTCGACAGCACCGCCACGCAGCCTCTCCTACAATCTTGACACCATTCTCTACTAGGACGTGGCGAATTTCAGTGCAAAAGGAGAAGGCTTGTGGAGGAATTTTGCCATTTCTACTACACAGCACCCGAACTGCCTTGACTTCCCCTTTTAGTTGCCCCTTGTGCCCTGCCTCTACCATGCACTGCTTAGCGATTACATAATACTTCTGGTTGGTGCTGATTGCACTCTGGATTGGGTCAGCAAGGACCTGCAGGGTATTCATATGCGCAAATCGCAGTTCACACCCTAAGGTGCTTGCGTTTCCTAGATGGGGGAGCCTTGCTAATACTGCATTCTCGAGGCTCCGAAGACTGGCATGCCCACCAGGATCCACCTCTACGGGTAGTTCCTCCCCTGCTAGCGTAGTCAGCGTGAGGGTCCGCTCCCCTGGCTTTCCCCTGCTATGCCATGGACTGGCTCCACCTACTTCTTCAGTCCTGCTCTGTACGCAGGATTCACTGGTTTGAGCCCAAGGAAGTGCGTGCCTGAAAAAAGTCTAGACGAGACCCTTCTCTATCCGACAGCAGCTAGGCACTCACTCCCCTGTCTAACGGAGGGCAACTATGGTTAGTTACTCGTGTTGAAGAGTACTGTTTCGCAACTGCTGGCCTACTCCGGACCCGAGCTAAGGCTCGCACCCAGACTCTGAAAAATGCAGGGCCATGACAGTTGTGGATGGAAGGGTGTTCCTCTATCCTAAACCAGGGGTGTAGCCCATGTCCGGGATCATACGCAGCCAGGGTGGCCATTTCATGGCCGGACAGATGGCGAAAGCATTTTCTTCCGCATAAACCCCTCGCCATCTGCGTGTTCCGGGCATTTTGACCAGCCTCCGAAGGGCAGTGCAGTCCAAGAAAGCCCTACTTCCAATATACTTGAGAGAGGGCGGAATGGCAAGCTCAACAAGGGCTGCACAGTTCATAAAGGCTTTAACTCGGATTGTATGGAGAGTTGTCGGTAGGAAGACTTCCCTAAGGCTAGTGCAGTGGCCAAAAGTGAATTCCGGAATTTCTTCAATCATGGTGTTACAGAGGTCAACACTCTTAAGCAGTCGACAACTGTCACAAGCGTGCGCTCCTATGGCTACAAAGTGCTTTGGGAGAGCAAGTGTGTAGATGCCCGTAGAGCTGAGGCAGCCCGGTGCGAGCTCTCTGGTCCTGTCTTGCAGGGTTGACCCTTTCGATTCAGATCGGGGGGATGGAGACTCACTCAAGGTGATCTCAGCAAGGTTGATGCACCCTTGGAAGAGGTATTGCCCGAAATTGGTTTCACCATTGAACACGTTTACAGCCCCACCCGATGCATACACACGCTGCAAGGAACAGCATTCCGAAAAGGCTTTGTAACCAAAGTCGCGACAACCCGGAGCCAAGACACTATTTAGGAGCTTGCAGTCCCGAAAGGCATTATCTGCAATGCCTACCACTGTGGCCGGCAGTTTGACAATGCGGAGTTGCCGGCAATCTTGCCACGCCTCTGCACCAATGAGCCTGATCCCTGACTCGACGCTAACGTGTCGCAGGCGTGGAACACCTGCAAAGGCCCGTATTCTGGGACAATTTCTTCTGGGTTCATAGGGACATGAACAGCTAAGGGGACTTGATCAATAGAATAGCCTCCGAGCTGTTCTTGTTCTGGCAGGGTAACACTACAGTCCCTGAAGACAATGGTGTATTCTTTACCTTGCTGCAACTTATCCCAGATTGGGTCCTCAAGGTAGGTTGGCGTGGTGGTTTGTAAAAAGTCAATGACGCACCCAAAAACTTTGAGGTCAGTGACCGAGGCCAGATAGTCCATAACCTGGTCTTCTAAATCTGTAAATCGGTCGAACTTGGCGACACTGAGAGAGACCTTAAAGGTTACACCCGAAAGCGTAGTCAGCAGCAGGGGGCATTCCATGACTGGCTCCTTTTCGATGGGAGTGCTACTCATGGATGAATTGTCAAGCTCTTTGCGCGGCAGGCTATTTGCTATCATTGTGCGAGCCACAGGTGCCCAGTCTGCTCATGGGCTATTCCTACGGCCGGGGATGTTTCCTGAAGACAGATGCTAAGGCACCTACCTTGAGCCTCTCATGGCCTGGCATAATGTTAGGGGTACACATGGTATAGCTCCTCGTCAAAAGCGTCTGAATCTGGTCCTTCCGCGGGGAGCAGCTCCAGCCAATGAGGTTTTTCAAATTTGTCGCACATAAAGAAAGCATTGTGCTCTGCCTGCACCCACTGTTCAATGTCACCCCAATCTAGGAGGGTAAACCGTTGCAGCTGCTCGCACCCGCAGAAGGCACGGTTACCTATGTCACTGAGTTCTGTCGGGATGACAACTTCCTGCAGCACAACGCAATTAAGGAAGACTTCTTTTCCAATTTGCATGAGTCGCGGTGGAAGCCATATGCACTGCAATGCTACACAGTGGGCAAAGGTGGAAGAGAGCAGGGCTGTGACCTCTGTGCTCATCAGGTTGACCTCCACTAGACTTTTGCAATTTTCACAGGCCCTCGGCCCGATGTTGTGAAAATCATTCGGCAAGCACAGCTGTTCAATGCCTGCTCCACAGAATGCGCCTTCAGGCAGTGCTCGTGGTTTATTAGTACGATCCATATCGAAGGTGATAGTTGCAAGCGTGAGGCAACTCTCGAAAGCATATTTGCCAAGCTGTGCGCCTGGTGCCAGGACGCTGCTGTCCTCTGTTTCGTGACTGACCCCAACGCTGCCTAGGGAACAGCACTCTGCAAACACCCTCTGTCCGTAATGGACACACCCTGGTGCGGCGACCTTACGCAGCACATAGCACCCCATGAAGGTCCCTTCCGCCAGACTTACGACCGAAGATGGAAGCTTGACAATCTGTAGTTGCTGGCAACTCTGCCAGGCCGCAATTCCTATATGTTGGATGCCAGTTGCCACTTCTACGTGCCGGATCGAAGGTGCAGCGTAGAATGCTCTGTCTGCAATTTCCCCTCGCGGGTTGGCCGGGACACGAACTGCTTTGGGGTAGCCTTCTTTGCCGTCTGCCTGGAGCTGCCAGATGGAATGCCCTTCTACCATACAGGGACGAACTACTATTTGCAGTTGCGGCCGCTGCAGGAGCACCGTGCGGAATGCCTCTGACAGAGGTTGCTGCTCGCGAAGGTCGAGCAATTCCAATTCGCAACCAAATACCTCTAAGTCAGAGACTGTAGGCAGAAAGCAAAGAATGTCGTCTTCCAGCTCTGCCACGTCTTCATAATGGGAGAGGTTTGCTTGCATCGTATATTCCGTGCCAGCTACGGTAACCAACTCGAGGTTGACCTCATAGCGATCTTGGGGGGGCGGCATTGCTATGTAGGTGCTTGGTTTGCTTGAGCCAAACAACTGAGGTACAGGAGATGTGTCCTTTGCAAGGCCATAGTGGCAACTAAGCCACAATAGAGAAGGTGACTAAGGTCACCCATCTCATGGCGGAGGTTGAGCGACACGGAGGCAATTGTTGTGTGGGAAGACTCCTGATGACGACTACACTACTGCCACCACCCGTAGGACCACCCTGAGGGCGAAGGCGGTGGGGGAGGCTTGCTGTGCCAGGAAGACCCTGCTGCAGTTGAGGAACTTCCCGCTTCCATAGGGGGGTCAGTACGGCGGGCTTTGTTACTTGGATCGGTGGTTTCCTGACTGTAGCCCATGTGGTCTCTAAGTGCCTGCTTATGGCTCGCGAGTTGGAGTCTGAACGTGGGGTTCCCAGTGAGCCACCCACAGAGCTGATCCCATTTATCTTCGGAGTAGTGAATCGTGCCATATTGGTTGTAAGGACGATCTGCCATCTTCGGAGTGAAAGGATATCCTTTGCGGTAGTACTCACTGAGGACAGAACCAGGGACCTTAGTCAAGCTGAAACGGGTAGATATCAGGTTCCACCCTGTGCGGGACATGGCAATTCTTAGCCCGGAGGTCAGCCATTGAGCTACCACTGCGCTTTCTGCTCCGATGTCCCCTTGCTCGAAATTGCCAAGCGCTGTTGCTAGTCTAGTGTAGCCTATGCCAAACCTTCCATACCCCTTGGCAAAGGCATAGCTGGGTTCAGCGTTCATGGCCTCGTCCTCTGTGGCTTCGTCTGCTTCGTCTGCCTGCGTTTCAACCATTCCCACCGGCGCTGGGAGAGCAAGTCGAGGCGACCGTTCTGCCGACCCGGTGTCTTCTGAGGCAGAGTCTTCTTCTGCTGGCAGATCGGCTGTGGGATTTCTGGCTGTTGCCAGGTCTCTCCATACGGGGACTTCAATGCGCATTCGCAGTTGCAGCAGGGAGGGGAACGCGAAGGCTTGTCCCAAAGACGGGTCAAGGGCTCCACTAGAGTAAGCTCTTTCGGCCCAGGAAGTGGTCGGCATGCGGGGGTATCGATCATAAGCAATGTCTTTGGTGTGCACTCCCACCACGAGCAATGGGTTGTCTTCAGCACCTTCTTCTTTTGGCCGATATCCAGAGCCCCCCTTCACCTCCGCTGGCTTGAAGCCCTGCTGCTCCATGGCTGTGACCAGGTCAGGCAGGATCTGGACTGGTAGATAGACAAAAAGGTCATTGGTGGGTAGCATTTGTTCTCCATACTCCATCCCCCTGACGAAGGACATGATGACAGTGCGCATGAAGGTAAGGGCATCTACATCTTTTTCTTTTGTGGTCTGCGATTTCCATTCCCCAATTTGGGCTGCTCCTGTACCCTGATCTCTGTGTTGATTGTCAAAGGAGCAGCACCTCGCAATGAAAGCTAGGAGGCCATATTGCCAGAATCGAGGGCTTGCATAGAGAGCGAGCTGTTTCTGTGTGATGAAAGGGCATGCTGGATGCCCATTTTTTACGAAAGCGAAGAGGTTAGACAGAGGGGCAGCGAAAGCTTCACTGATAAGGAGAAGATCGCCGATGTAGGCCTGGTTGATCTGATCTGGAATGTCTATAAACGAGGAGCCATGGAGTGCTTGTTCAGTCACTCTCCTCCAGAGGAATGTGCGGACAAGGCGGTTGATTTGCTTGTTGGAGACAGCAAGCCTCGCCATCGGCCATTCTCTAGGCAGGTCACTGTAGATCTGTATTGAGGGGAGCGGCACCTTTTGCCCGTGAGCTTCTCTGGTGGTTCCCGCTGCCTTTTGATAGTCGTACAAGATCTGCGTGGCTCTCTGTTCGGATTCCAGCTGGAGATCAGTGGCGGCCGTGCCTCCACGCTCTGCATGCTCTTGATCACTGGCAATATCAATTTCTGTCATGGCTTGTGGGCGCTCTTGCGCTGAGCCAGGGCAGTTAGGTGGTGTCTCTGGGTTTCTGCAAACTGGGGCCTCCTGCCTTTGAGCGTTTCGACTGGCTAGATCATCCAGCGTGGCCGGTGGTTGCTCATGTTCAGGAACGCTGCCGAGTGGTTGCCTGGATGTTGAGGCAAGTGATTTGCGTGACTTCTTGGGTTGCGCTCGCCCAGTATGAGCCTTAGGCCCCGGTCTTCGCTTGATTGGGGACTCAGAGGGGTGCGACCTGGGGCTATCACTTGGATGGTCCACGTTCTGTGGGGGTAGCGCACTCCTTGCATCATCGCCTGCCGCCAGCATGTCATCTTGTGCGGGACATGCGTCAGGAAGAACCGGACGATTGCTAAGGCAATCACCCGCTTCTGTGGAAGAGCTGCTGGCGCTATCATTATCTTCCATGTGGGCATCATCGTCCTCCGGTTGCTCTGTGCTCGGGATAGTGGGCGACTCAGATGGGGAGCTGTGGACCGAGACTACTTCTTGTGTGGCTTCCTCAGCCATTGCAGCATCTGTCTCTGCAGGAGAGGATAGCAAATGCCCTTCTGGAGCTTCATGTTCCTCGTTGTCTGGGTCGCGATCAGAGACAGAGAGGACATCAGGCGGCAGACTTTGCCGAGGCCAGTAGCAGCCATGCACTAAAAGGCCTGGTCGCGATGGCAGGATGAGGTCAGAGTCTATGGCATCCAAGACCGGCTGCGCTCTCCATGCATCATAGAAGTACACACGGTGCAGCGCTTCGAAAGTATAATCCTGTGCACTACGCTGCTCACGCGTGCTCGGCGTCGGTTGATAGCGTAGGGAGCTTCCTACGCTGCATCGTCGCCCTGGGCCCGAGCTATTGTGGAGAAGTCGCCAATGTCCTGGCTGCTGCCCATCTGTTATGACCAGCCACTCTGGCTCCATCGAAGCATCAGCTGCATATCCATAGACGAGGTCATGCAAGACCGTGCCACCAGGCAGGTAGGGCCCTTCGACGAGGCTGTTGATTTCCGCTTTGGTTAGATGCGTAATTGTGGCTAAGACGAGGCGTAAGCGCTTAACCTTACCGTGATGGTGTTCTACGAGACATACCGGCAGGGGGGCCAAGCCACATTGGGTGAGGCAGGAGCGCCTGTTGGAAGAAAGTCGTGGCCTGCGCAACTTGTGTGACTGTAAGGTCCAGGGAGCCTACGATATCGGGCTCTTTGTTACTGTCATAGGTATGCCATCGACACTATGTGCACATTGTCGTGTCGGGCGGCGGTGCCTAGTGCCACAGCGAAGCTGGCAGCTTGGGGACAGTGCTGCATTGTGCTGCCAGAGGTCAGCAGCTGGAAGAGGGCATGCAGACTCTGCAGTAGGACTACCGTGCATTCTAGCTGATACGGAATGGGCACTTGGCCGGGAATTCCCAGCACAGTGGGCTTATGCTCTGCCGCTAAGCTGGCCATTTGCAAGAGGTGATCTGCAGTGACTGTGTCACCTGCTTCCGCGATGGCCAAAACTCGGATCCGCGTTGCTCTAGATTCCAACACGCAGAGGCTGGGCGGGAAAGCCCATGGAGCGGAGCACGCCAGGCCAGTCTCAGTTGGCGTGGGCAACGGCGCAAACTCTTCCGGGAACGCACTAAGGCGACGTCCCAGTGCCTAGGGCTGCTCAGGCGACATAACTTCTCACTAGGCGCCTCATCCCCTTTGCGTTTCCGAGAAGGAGTCGCAAAGGCAAGCAAGAGCGCTAAGACTGAATAGCACTTGCCGTGCTCCTCCAGAACAAGTCGATAAGCCTTCCCCGCCTGTGAACCCATGTGAACTGCGCTTGAGGGGCTGCTAGCAAGTTGCTCATAATTACAGCTCTGGAAGTGTGCAGGGCAGAAGATGGCCGACTGTGACCACGCCGGAAAGGCTATACGATATTCATGCATGCCTTGTAACCCAGTAGCTGTTGGAGTGACATCCACAACTAAGCCAAACTTGCGGACAGTGGGACTACTCCACAGCTCTTTCTTTGTAGCAGCCTCATCAACAAATGTGAGTTGCGGGAGGAACAGGGCTAGGATGACAAACACCTCTCGGAACGGGATTGGTGCTAAAAGGTCTCGGGCCATTTCTGTCAGCCATTGAGCACACGCACTTTGATTACCTCTGCCAACCCGAAAGTTTTTCAGCAGCAGCGCATGTGCTTCTTCCATGGAGTCAATTTGCTGCCCCGCTACACAACTCTGTAGCAGCACTAGCAATTCTTGGTCGGGTCGGTGGAGGTTGGACACCAACAAGCTAATGGCACCTTCCCAATCATCGCTGGTCATTACCGTTTCAAAGCGAATCCAGGAGGCCAAACGCATGGGGGCAGCAATTCGGTCCCGGCGAGGAACCACCTCTGGGTGTGTGAGTTTTAGCGTTGTAAGATTGACTTGGCCTGCAGGGAGCTGGCACTGAAGCCAGTGCCAGTAGCCATGTTTGCGCTTGCCCATCCACCTTGCAGATTCTGTTACATACGTGATGTGCAGGGATCGTCGCAACATATCGAGCTCATCCTCTGTCGGCTTCCAGTCGCACAGACAATCTTCGGCAGCATGGACAAGATAGTAGTTGCGTTTGTCAAGTTCTGCAGTGGCAACCAGGGCTGCGAATACACTCTCAGGCATTGCAATGGCACCTAGACGCGCTGTGGTCTGACTGGCTGGCCAGAGGCAACGAATTGCTAAGGCAATCACTGCTCCAGTGTAGCTTCCTGCACTGAAATCATTCACTGTGAAGTGGATGGGGTCTTCTTGCGCAACCGGCCGCAGACACCCCAGCCCTGGCAGGTAGGCAAGGAGTCGTAGCGGCTGCAGCGAGAGCAGCTTCCACCACAGGCCACTGAGGAAGGCTTGGTGCGGCAACCGTCGGTGAGCGGGGAGAAGCCTCGCTGCTTTCAGCACCTGTTGCGTGCGTTGATAAATTACGGCTGCCTTGCCATACCCAAGGTCTTCCCATTTCTGGCACGGGTTCTGTATGAGCGCAAAGAGGGTGGCAACTTCATGCACTCCGGTCGACCAGCCATAGGCAACCCCCCACTCCTGATCGTTGAGGACATCTGCCGGGGAGAGTGACGGCCCATAAACTTGACTTTCTCCCACGGGAGGACACATGCAATGGAAGTGCGGGGGGACTTCCCCTTCAAGGGCACCTCCCCCCAGCCCTCCGCAGTTGATTTGAAATACCGACGGTAGTGGCGGGAAGTTGTGTCCCATCCAATATTCGTTGAGTTGGGCGACCATCCATAGGACTGTGACCCAGACGATTTCATCCTGTTGGTGGTGAGAGATGGCTTCGAAAACTTGCGGTGCGATGCCTTCTAACGGCATGAATGAGCCTCGAAGGTGACACAACAAATCGTGATTGGCTTGAAGAAATTGCTCTTTTTCTCCAGGGACAAGACACTTGGGCTGAGCCAGCGCATCTCGCAATTGCTCATACGGACTTGCTTCTATGTCCTTGTGGACTGCAACTACCCCTCTCAGCTTAGCGACTTGACTCCAGGGCACAAAGAGGGAAGGAGACAGCCGTTGCGGACAGGGAGTGCATGATCGAGGGTCAGGTGCCTGACTACCCTGCGTTGAGTCACCTTCAATTGCCTTAGTGAGTCGGTCTGCTCTTTTGGCAGAAGTGTCAGACGAGGGTGTGGAGACTGACTCCACCTCTGCATCACCGTCCTCTGCAGGAAGACAGCTAAGGCTGTCCTCCTGCCTTTGCTCCGGAAAGAGCTCAGTCGCTTGCTTACGAATTGCTCGCCACTTTACTAACAGGCAGAAGCGCAATGCACTGTTTCCAGTTACCCCAGAGGAGTAGCCTGTAAATTTACACCCACCGACAGGTTTCCAAGTCTCAACGGTCCATGCAGGGGGTAGGTTGGGCATACCGAGTATAGCCATCGGCAGCGTTTCCCAACCCTGCTGCTCCAGTTCGCGTAGAGCTGCCTGCGCTCCAATTTTGGCCTTGCCAAAGGCATGAAATATGGCAGGTCGCATTCGGTTGCGCGGCAATGCGCTGGCTTGGAAAAGGTGTTCGCCTGGCAGCGATGCAACTGTGCATGGCCCTGTTAGCATCGGGAGCACTGACAGCATGCCCTGTTCGAAAGTGGCACGTGCCCAGCTGGTAACCCAGGGGGTTCGCTCTCTTCCTTCAGGGGTGAGCGCCCTGGGATGGGATTGCCGTGGCCACTTGATTGGACTTCCTGGACCAGACTCCTCCGGGCTGGGGATAGGCATGGGCCAAAAGTGCTTACACATGTAAAGGCCGTATAAGGACCAGACCATACAGAGGTCAAGGGCGGACTGCATTGCTATCCCAACAAAGGGGGTAAACAAGGTGCCGCTAATGACTGTGTCGCTGGGATTGACAGGTGGTCTGGCTCTTGAAACGAGAGCAAGGCGACCCGCCTGGAGGCTCTTTGCCAGGGTCAGGGCAGACGTGTCATGTTCCAGTGGACTGTGCTTGTTGCGATTGCCGATCGATATGA
Organism: Durusdinium trenchii; assembly: GCA_963970005.1. Taxonomy (NCBI): domain Eukaryota; class Dinophyceae; order Suessiales; family Symbiodiniaceae; genus Durusdinium; species Durusdinium trenchii. The sequence goes on from CAXAMN010021688.1 coordinate 11,873, forward strand.
CCAAACCTGCATTATACTCCAAGTGCGCTTCTGTAAAAAGTAGCATGCCTATCCCAGCACTAGGGCTAGACTCGGAGCGTGCATACCCTATGAGATCAACCCATCGGTGCTGCTGATGTGCCAGCTGCAGTAGGTCTTGCACCTCGAATAGCGTGATTGGCACACAGTCATTGTCAATGAGTGCAAAATGCTGTGCAGGATACAGGAAACGCGCTGCCTCTAGGACAAAGACCCCTGCCCAGTAGTATGGAACTTTATGAAGGCCAGTAGTAGCATCAGCACAGATCCACAGTATGTCAGTTGTCTCTTCTTGGGGACCCACCAGGCACCTGCGTGAGGCCCACCAGGCAGCGAAAGCCGGCCAATATGGGACAGCAGCAGGTGTTCGATTGTCCACAATTAGGTAAAAAAGTAATTTCTTTGCAACCGGGTTGTCAAAATGATCCGGGTTCCCAAAAAAATCTGAACTGCGATACATGATGGGGGCTGATGATGTTTGCCAACATCTGGCCTCAACTCCATGCCATGATGGAGGTTATGATTTTTCTCAACACCTGGCCTCAACTACATGATGGGAGGGTGATGATTTTTGCCAACATCCAGCCTGAGCTACATGATGGGAGGGGCAGCATGAATGTATACCCCGGCCTAGAACTGTAAGTGTCCTGAACCCTGACATTACTAACCGCAATCTCACACACGCTTCCATCAGAAGCCGGCGGTTTTTTTCTTAATTAATGTTTGTGCCTTTCAGGCAATTGACCCGGACGACCGTCCAGATCTTTGTGTAACAGTTCAACTGGAATGAGAAGTGAAGAGTCGGCCATTTGCTGCCACGCAGTGCTGCTGTGTTGGCTCATTGACCAGTGGTCACTTGGTTGCCTGCTGATGTTTGAAGCAGTGACCGCAATGCACACAGCTTAGCTTCATAGTTTCATAGTTGGAGAGTCACATGTCAATATGTTCATATTTCTTTGGTTGCTTGTATCAAAGGTCGAGTTCTGAAGACGAGAGGCCTCCACCACCAAAGGGAAAACACGCCTTGTCCATGAAGGCTCCAGATTGGCATTTTTTTGTACAATATAATTCATCTTTATATTATATTTTGCTGTTAGTTCCAAATGCCAGGTGGTCAGGAAAGCTCAGCGCAAAAAGGTGATCAAGGGGACAAAAGGTAAGAGATGTGTGAGACCTTTCAAATTGAAAGACTATGAGAAGGCCATTTGACCACTGCATCTCTTTGTACACCAGATGCTGCAGGTGAAACTGTTCACCTCAAACTTACAACAGTTTTGGGTTCAGAGAAGATCTAGTTTTTGCATGGTCAGGCACGGATGCCTTTGCATGCGTCCATCCGCGCAGATGGAAAGATGCACATCGCGAAGATCAATTTGCTGAAGTGTGCGCCCGCAAACGTGAAGGTGGCCACCACCTCATCATTCAGCGCTTAGAATCTTATAACTGTTTTGAAATGGTGCACGCCCTGTGTGCAAATGGTCGTCAAGGTCAGCCACCGCCATCATGGTGGCAAGAAGGCTAACGGGGCCACCATTTTCACTGGGAGCAAGACGTTCCGAAGTTGGAGTTGTTTATGCCGGGCACTTCAAAGAGTCATTTTTTTGCAACCGTCTGTTCTGTGTTCTATTGAGGCGTGTTTGGAGCCTCGTACCGTTGCACGAAGTCCGAAGTTTCAGCGCGTGGCATATCGGTCCCTGCCTTAAGGACTTAAGCCATGTTTCTTAGAGCATTTTGGCAAGTCGGGATTGAGGATCTTTCAAATCAGATTGGACATTGGGATGTCTATCGTCGACGGCTCCGGGAACTTGGCCAATCCCCTGGGCAGTTCTTGGCGCCAATCACTGCAGAATGGTTCAGTGGTGCCCTGGGTCTGTTTTCAACACTTACAGTGTGTTCTTGTTGAGACTTTTATTTGCCAGGCCTCCCAACTAATTGGACGAAGCCAACGACTGGCCAAGTCTCCGCAAAGAAAGCAAATGACATGTTCTCAGCACAGGCCCTTGCATGTTTGTCAGTGTGCAACACTTGGTATTTGACAGGGTTGTGCGCCAGGCATTCACTTCCTTGGGCAGGCCAGTGCCTTGCATATCCCTCTTCACAGGGGTAGCCGGTTTGGAGTTTGGACTCCACCAGTCGTTCTGGCTCGATTGCTTTTAAATCAGATTTCAGTGACAATGTGAGTCTTTCCGCGACCCTTCATGCAAGATATGATGGGAGTTGCGTTGCGTGTTTTTTGCTCAAGGGCATGTGTCTTGAAAACCTGCCGACTGCGTACCTAACCAATTCTATGGATGGCTGGCAAACAGTGCGCACCACTGGTGTGAATCAAATCAGGCCAGGCACTGATTCTCATTACCAAACAAAAAAACATGCATGAGTCTCATTTGTGCATTGCGTCGCAAGTGTCATGTTTGTTCAATTGCCCGTACAGGGTCCTGTGTGGCGCTCCGGTCTGGTGCAAATGGCAAAAGTCTACGTACAGGGCTTACCCGGTGGTGTAGGGAGACCGATTCCTTAGATGCGTGTTTTTAGCTTATTGGCAAGGTGTTCTAGAGTGACCACTTTGTTTTGACTTGATGGCCGTATGCTGAGGTGGCTTTGGGACCGCAACAGGTGGATTGAGTGCTCACAAGATGAGCTGCGCAACATGGGAGCAGGGCACTTAGGGACCAGCCAAGGGTCAACAAGACCACATGAACATGTTGAGAGGCCAGAAGCAGTAGAGCCGTCAGAGCCAGCGTTTAAGCGACTTCGGTGACAAAGAAAAACAATCCGACGCTGAGCTGAGCCATCACACTAGCAATCACTTACGATGACTTTCAGTTGTACTTGACTTTTTGCACCACACAAAACTCACCCAAGTCACAAAACTGTGAGTTTGTTGTGTGCCAGTTGGCTGAAACCTGTTGCGATGGTCCCTCCCTGAGTGATGCTAAGCGCCGCTATCTAGACGCTGGTGAGTCTGTGTGTCTCAGGTTGAACAAGCCGATTTCGCAGTGCGTGTCCTGGAGTCACGGCAACGTGATGGCGTTTTGCCTGTTTGTTCCATCTACCGGGACGCCAGAACGTACATCCCTGCTGGGCATGAACGTTATGCTGAATGGGTGACCGCTGGTTTCCCGTGTCAGGCCCGCCAGTGATTAATTTTGATTTTCTGGGAGCAAATGTGAACACCTTTTCCAAAGTGCGTGAGTCACTTCCTGCAGGGCGTATCAACTGCCGGCTTCCAGCGGGGGCTGGATGACACTAGGTCGTCGCTAGTCAGTGAGCCCTTCCGAGTGTTTGATGCACTACCGCATGCGTGGGGCCCTTGGCAAGCAAAGCAGTTGCATCATAGCTACTTTAGCCCTAGTTCCACTCCTTGCTGACTCGATTTGAAGTGAGGCAAGGCATTTTGCTTGAGAATGTGAAAGCCCTCCTCTCGCAAAAGAAGAGCTGTAGAAAGCTCTTTGCGTTCATTTTGAAGGAATCTTTGCGTTCCTTTGTTTTGAAACGTTTGAGCTCTTGTGACAGCGCCTGACTGCAGGAAGCGCGGAAGAGGGGGCTTGAAGTTTCTTGGACGACCGTGTCGCTGGCCAACGTTGGACTGGCAGTCTGGTTCTCAGTAGAATTCCGCTGCTTCCAGTTGTCAAGACCTAGTCACGCAAAGTGTGAGGCTCAAAGGGGCCGTGTTTTCCTCGTGGCAAGTCGCTCTTCTTTCCGATTTCCGGACTGCGTGTTCACCACAAGTAAAGTGATGTGTTTGAATGCAGGATTGAATCTCACCATTGTGCACACTATTCAGTTTCGGGCCAGGACCTCTTCAAGGCCGACATCGATTTGAGCAAGCCGTGGAACCCTGGAAACGCAGTGCCAGTCGAAGATTGGCTCACTGACTGTTTTACACCGGAAGATGCAGACCGTTTAAAGTGCATGGGAAACATCGTGGTTCCTGTCCAAGCCCGGAAAGCGTTGAGCGTCCTCACCAAGATCCATTCGTTGAACAGAGAGTAGTTCTTAGAACCATGACAATTTGTTTGTTCTTTGATTTTCAGGAAGGTTTGTAAACTTGAAGTGTGTAGCTCTGACATTGACATCCTGATTTGTTTGGTGACCGTTGATGGTTGAACCTGTTCAGCGGCCGGATCTATCAGGATGCCTCAAGCAGTGCCTATATAATTCATGACTCCACCTTGATCGCCAGCTTTGAAGTGCAAGTCAGGGCTCCGAAGCATTTCTGTTGGATTCAAGATATTCTTGTCACGCTGTAAATAGAATTTTTGTTTGATCCAAGCGAGCCCAACTAATTAAAGTTTTCCTAGCTTGAGTGTGTGCTCCTTTTGCTTCCCAGGCTGCGCTCTCAGTTTCTGAGTGCGTCAAAGTTTCCAAACAAAAGTGGCTTGTGTGGGATCTTGCAAACCTGAGGCTTGAGCAATCGAGATTGGTGTTTTCGCGGACAGGTGTCCATGGCAAGTTTGGGGTCAGAATATATGTTTTTGGTATGAGCTGACGTGATTGCATATGTCTCAGACAATGTGTTGACAAGCCCTGAGCCAGGGGAGCAGTTGGTCGGCTGTTTGTTGGGTCCTCATTGGGTCTGCCCACAGACCTTACTGCTGTGCACACGAGTGTATTTGAATCTACTGGTAAAGTGCGATTGAAATCAATATGGATGAAGAGTGCTACAAACAAGTCACACCTGGCAGCTTGCTGTTATCATCTCAAAGCTCCACAAACATTGTTTATCTAATTCCTTTTGGCTGTTCGTTTCCTCTGGAACACGCAGATTGTGTGATTCTAATCTGATTGGCGAATAAAGCAAATGGAGCATAAGCTTTAAGCCGCAAATCAATGTCTTCTAAGCATTGGTTCTTGCTTTATTACACCCATGTCTACTAGTCTGAATCGTGCTTCCGCCCTTGCCCCTCGCAAGCATGGCAGCTTCTTTGTCATGGTTTCCTCATGTTTCAAGATGTGGATCGGTTGAGTAGTGATGGATCTGACTCGCTTGGTGGTGCTCCGGTTGCTGCTGCCAAGAGAGCAACCAATGCCAAGCGGGAACGATCCAAGCCCAAGCGCAAGCCTCTTTCTTTAGAGCAGAGTCTCCGGTGTGCGCTTGGGAAAGCTTGCAAATGCAAGCAAGGATGCATGGCAGTTTTCAGCCAACCAGAACATTTTTCCAAGCTTCAGGAGTTCAGGAAGAATTGGGAAACTCTTCACAAGCTCGACCAAGATCAAGTGGCAACTTATCTTAGATCATGTATGGAATGTTCTTGTGGGAGGGCTAGTTGAAGTACTTAGCTGTCTAGCAACCTTTCTTGTCCGTTTGGACAGTCGTTGAGCAAATGTCAAGGCATTTGAACGCATACGCCGCATATTGCGGAGACATGGACAAGAAGGTGGAGATGACGATTCCGCTGTGAGTAAGACTCAGTGGGAGATCTTGGGCAAAGCGGTTTGTGTAGGGGCCTGGAAGCGGCTTCATTCTTTGGGTGGCTTGGTTGCTTTCCAACTCCTTTTATTTCCTTCTGTTGCTTAATGCTGGCCCAGTCTGAGAAGACTTCAACAACCAGATTAAATTAAATTTTAGCAGCTTCAAGCCTTAGGTTCACATCGATTCCAGCGACTGGTTGAGGCTGCTCGCCGTGGTGATGTTGTTCCGCCAGTCGATCAGCGATTTTTGAAGAAGGGAATCCCTGCTGCTCAATCCAGGGATTCTGACACATCCCGGGCCAGGATCATATCGTTCCTCCGTCAGCTGTATGAAAGCGTCGCCGAGACCCTGCCGGATGTGCGGGACGATTCCTATGAGTTTGACAATGCAAGCGTGGTGTTGGACATACCTGAACTTAGTGATCCTTACGCAGAGGCTATGAGCCAGAAGAGCCAGGACATCAAGCCCATGGCAGATTCAAGCGTGAGGGGTGGAAAGCGAAAGATTCGCAAGAAGAAGCGGTCTGTTGTGATAAGTTCAGAGCGGAAAGCGGAGGAGGACCGCTACCTACCGCCCGGACAGATGAGAGATTACTGGGAGCAGTTCAAAGCCGCTGAAGGCTCTGACTCTGGAAAAGTTCCTGTTTTTTCGACATTTTGGCGGGCGTGGCTCCAAGAGTTCAGTTTTCTCAAATTCCGAGCGCAGTCAAGCCATTCGATGTGCTCAACCTGCGTCCGTCACCGCTTCTTAATCCGAGAAATGTCGGGGCATCTCAGAGCGCGTGAGGAGCAGCAAAGTCTTTACACATTGCATCTTCGGAAGCAATATTTTGACCGGGTATGCTATTGGGAGCTTCGTGGACTATCAAGACTGCGATCCTTTGATGCCGTCCTTATATTGGACGGCATGGATCAGGCGAAGTTCGCCTATCCGCGCTCAGACTTCTTTCGCACGAAAGAGTTGGCAGGAGTTCAACGGCCCCGAGCCCACATCTCCGCTTGCATTCTCCACGGCCGCAGTGTCATCTTCACTGTCTCTCCAAGCAATCTTGCAAAAGACGCAAACAGTTGCATCGAAACAACAGCATTTGCTTTGTCCTTGCTTTCAAAGCACGTAGACCTTTCAAGGATCACGTTGCACGTACAGAGTGATAACACGGTGCGCGAAGTCAAGAACAACTTCTTCATCCGATGGATGTCGAGCCTCGTCGCACATGGTTTCTTGGCCTTTGATACAGAATCAGTTCTGTATGCGATGAGGTCCCAAACACCATGATGGGGTTTGAACCAAAACTTGACATTCGTGCGCCCACCCTTGTGAAGGGATGTTGTCATGTTGTTTCATTGTCATTCAAAAGCTTCAAGGTGTCGTGAGGAGTGCCCGGATGCGTCAACTACGCTCCGGGCACTCCCACGAAGATATAGATCAACTTTTTGGTCAACTGGCGAGTCATCTCAACAAGAAGGCCAGAAGGGCCAATGGACCGCATGACTTCCGTGATATCATCCAGCATTGGCTTGACAATGTGCTGATCCGTCCTCACGAATCGGAAAAGCTCGCAGTGGTCTTAGACCAATGCCGTGACTGGACGCTCGTAGTGGATTAGATTCTGTTTCATTCATTATTGATTAGGGTTGGTGGTGGAGAGTTGCTCCCGATTGAAATTGGAAGCTGTTGTTGTGCAAGGAGATCGTATTTGGGGCCTGGCGTGCCTGTGACTCTCAAGGGCATAGGGGGCCCCAAAGCTCCGCGCGTGCTGGAGTTTGACCAACGGCAGTATTTGAGCGCACTGCTTAGCAGCGCAAAGACTTCTGAATGATGGACTGACTTGTGTGTCTAAGGAGGGTTGGATTCTTTTGTACTGACCAAGTATGTTCATCAAGTAAGGTCCCGATGTAGCAGCTTCAGCAGCGGATCCCTTTTGGAAGTTGGCCCCACACCCTCGGGATGTCATTCTCCGGAGACTTGGGATGAGATTGATTGGTAGGCTTCATTTCAATTTACTTAAGACTGATTTGAAGTGTGTGCGTGTGTGCTAATTATGCCCCTCAACAAGTGAAAAAGACATGCCTACGGTTTCCCTTTTCAAAACACAGAGGACCAAACATTTCATGGCGGACACAGACTACAATTTCTCAGCGGTGTACTTCCCCTACGAAGTGGCTCGAGTTCGGCTTCCGCTGGGGCTGCCAACGGGGGTGGCTCCCAGAAAGGAGATCCCAGAGGATTTCAAGCAGCAACTCTTAAAGGCGATGCCGGGGATGAGGAAGTATGGGCTTGAGTCCGCTGCCATTTACCTTGAGCAGTGGTTACAGGACAGCTTGCCATTGGAACCCTTGTTGGACATATCAGCGTAGCTTGCAAATTCAATAGACGTTCACAATCAGCATTTTTCATTGTTCAGTGTTTTGTTGTTCACCTAGATGTTCACTTGTTGTGGCCCCATCGTTTGCTTCCCAGGTGCGCTGCCTATCCTGAGCAGCCTTCCACTGGTGACCTTGCGCCATCTGTGCAAGATTTGGAACCAGAACCAGGTCTGTTGCAGCTGCGTGGCTGCAAGTTGAAGGTGGTTTGATGCGACTGGTGTGCGTGTGTGTGGTGTGTGTTTGTTTGTTTATGGGTATGTGTGCTCGAATGCATCGTGTGTTGTGTGTGTGTTCAACCATCCAAGAATCACGAAAGAAGCCACCTGATGACGAGGTTGGCGGCTGCAAAGGATGATTCGACTCACGCAAAGCACTACGTAGCGGCTGCAAAGCGCAACATTGCGCTGGTCGCAGCGGCTCGCGCGTGGAGGCACGGTGTGCCCTGGGATGAGGCATACGAGCTGTGTGACAAGGCAATCCAGAAAGCTTCAGCAAAGCTGAAGTTGAAGCCTCTTCCCAAGAGAGGGGCTCGCGCAAAAGCCCGGCTTTGAATCGCCTGTTTGTAGGATATCGTATTGTTTGATTCTATATAAAGGATGGTGGAAAGATCAACCCAATGTTGGATGGATTCTAAAGCTCGTGGACCCTGTATCGAATCGGCTTCTGCACTAAAGTGTGACTGCGGCTTCACAATGCTCAAGGCATGAAGAAAGTCACAGCGCTTTTCAATCAGCTTTTCCCAGCCATGTGCTGTTGGGTTGTGTGGCAATTGGTTTCGATTCTGTACACTAACACGTTCAAGTACTTTCCAACTGCATGCCTTAGAAATGGATCATTTTTTTTGAAGACAAAGTGCAGCCTGAGGCGCTCAGTCCTCAATTCCCTGGAGTGTGCCCTATGTTCTTTATCTTGTAGTTGGTTGGCTGCTTCTGTTGAAGATGTTTTTCTTGAGTGCACTACATACGCAGGCTTTCTTGCTTGGACGGTAGTCTCTTTGTAGTGGATCCGGAACAGCGACCGATCCGCTGGTTCGTGGGATTCTTGCAATGGACCCAAAGCCATTCCAAAATGAGACACACGAAGCTTCTTTGCAAGGAAAGCAGCGGTTACCAGTACCTTCTTTCTGCCATCATTTCATGAACTGAATCAACATGACAATGACTTCGAACCTTCTGCAGGACATTTAGATGGTGAAAAGTTGACCGCAATTCTTGCTTCACAGGAGGACAGGCCTTTGCTCCGTTGACTTGTTTCATCGTGTGGACCATCAGGACTTGAAGCGGAAAGGTTTGATGACCCAACCTGGTGTTTTCCAAGTCTGGTACTACAAAGCATTTGCAGGCGCTCATTGTTCATTGGGTCATTCCTAGTTCACTTGCTGTGATTGCGCAGCCACCACTGTTCAACGCATGCCAGGTGACATTGTGGCAAATGGCTACCACGGGACCGCGCTCTTTTTTGCTGGTTTCGAAAACCCTGCAGAAGAAAGTCATCAAGTTGAGAAAGTTTTGCTGCTTGATTCATGTGGCTTTAGAAGTTGCAGCAAGCTGTTCACTGTCCATTTCCCACCGATCATCATCGCAACAAAACCCCTCGCACTGGTTCTTCCATTGGCTCAGGGTGGCCTATGACAGGTTTGCGTCGTGGCTGGATCCAGCCCAGCTTCCGCCAAACACCAATGAACGGAGACACGTCATGTTTAGTGTGTATGGCCATTGGTTTGTTGAAGAACCACAGATTGTATTGCTTCCAAGCCCTTTGGTGGGTTTGAGTGATATGCCAATCCCAGATGCGGCCACGGCGGACATTGTTGGAGTTCCAGTGATTCGCATCTCTCTTGAAAAGTTTGGTGCCATTATGGGTGGAGTGCAAAGCCGTCAGATTGAGGCCCGAACAAGTGACTCGTCCATAGGATTGTAAACTGCTCTGAATGTTGTTCATGTGCGTTGGAAGTCCTCGTTGTGCACCTAACTGAAAGCTGGCTTTTTGGGGCTCAGTCTTCTGAACTGAGAGTCAGTCTGGTTTGATGAAGGGTGGATTCAAACGGTTGTTAGAGTTTGTTCAGTTTCACTTTTTTTTGATGTTATGGCCTTTACCTCCATGTTGGCGGTGAGGTGAGGACACTCCCAGCAGTCCCTTGCAACGCTGACAGAGGTGCATCTTGAGGGGTTGGGAAACTGGAAGGACTCATTGGAAAACGGCTGCGCAGCGCCATGTTGTAATTTTACACTTTGGATTGGGGCGTGAAATCTGACCCCCACAAGTCCTACTCAAAACCCACTTTTGAAGGTGCAAACAGGACTTGCGGGGGTCAGATTCCATCTAGCCAACTGAGCACCAAAAATTATCTGCGGCAGTGACATTTAGGGGGGTCGCGTGCGGGGTTGCAAGCATTTTTTGGCAATCATTGGATTTCTTTTTTCGCTTTCGGAGTCTGATCCCAACTCGAATCAGACTCTGCGCCCACTTGTCTGTTTGGAGATTCTTGTGGAAGCCGCCCGAATCCGATCTCAGGGCCAATTCACTGATTCACCTAAAATCGTTTTTTTGCATTGGGGGAGCAATGAACAAACACTGAAAAATGATGGTCAAATATTAATTACATAAATCCGACCCTAATTTTTGTAGGGGAGGGAAGCCATTTGTTCTATTCAGAGTTGGATTTGCCAAAAACCCGACTCTCAATCTTTTTGGGGGCATCAGCGGAAAACAGAATTGAGAGTCGGATTTGAGGTCAAATCCGACTCTGAATGCTTGCTTGACTGAATGTGATTTGAGAGTCGGATCCGACCTCGGATCCGACTCTCAACCAGTGGTGGGCTCAATTCTAAATTTTTGGGGCTGCTGCCAGGCTCCACCTTGCTCTTCAAAACCATGCTTTGGAGTCTGATCCGACCTCAGATCCGACTCTGAATGACCGTTCCTGAAAAGCCAATTGCAGAGTCTAATTTGGGGCTTTTGATTTGTATCATGGAGCCAGATTGGTTTTTCGGAACCATGCGCCTGACAGGCCTCCCGGGTCTGTGGCTTATCTTCCTAGCGTTGCGCGAGTGATGAGCGACTTCTACTAGCTGTCCAGTTTTGGCGTCCTTTGTTTTGCATCCTTTGCGTGGTGTGAGAGTTCGATTGTCAAGCTTGTGATTTGGTCGAGCCAATCGGGAAGAAAAGGCTTTGCAGTTCATTATTTGTTCCATGAACGAGGGGCCTTGTGGATGAGTGCGTTTTTTGGGTGCCATGTGGCTCGCTCCATTCCTGCCAGGTACATGCGTGGCTCTGGATTTGTGGCAATTAAATAGCTTGGAGGCCTGAAGGGGAGAGACATGGTTGATTGTCATTCGGTTGGCAGATGTCTAAAGCGCAAGACTTTGGTAAGCCGGAAACAGCCAACAAAAAAGTTCTCTTGTTTGAACTATGAGAAGGGAGAATTGGGGAGAATGAAGGAATGGGGAAAACGGTGAAACAAGATGTTCATTCGCACTTCTTGTTGGTTGGATTGAGGTGTCACTGGATGCTACTTCTTGGAGCTGCCAGTGGCTTATACCAGTCAGTCACTCAATCAACCACAATGCGGGGTTCAACAGCTTTTCAACATTTTTGGTTTTGGGGGTGGCTTCATATTGAAGCTACACCCAACACAAGAGGTTCATTGTTACAAGGTTTCACCAGGGGTGTGAACTTCAGGTTGACGCTAGTTGTTACAGAACAAAGTTTCGAATGTTAGTCTTAGTGCAGGGACTGTTACAACCTCTTTCGATGCAGAAGACATCAGTTCTCAGGGTGCAGAACGCCTCTGCCCCATTGACGCAGACGATCAGCCTGGGAACTCAAAGTCGTGGATTTTATTTGCAGTGACACCGTTCACTATCAAGAGTGCACGCCTTGTTTGTGAGCGGTTCGGTGTGGTCAGTCTTTTTGCAAACAATGTGCTTTTATGATGCTGCAGAGAGAAGAGGCTCAGGGTAATTTAACACGCTGCGTCCGCAATGACATCGATCGCTCGTGAGTGTTTCCAGCTGGTCAGCAGGAAGGGTGATGCCTGTGGGCTGCAACTGCTGGGGAGCTTTTGGTGCGTGCAGCGCTTTCGGGAGGGTTTGCCTGATGAGTTGAAGGGCCGCTGCGAAGATTTGGAAGGAGTTCTTGGCCGCTGCCAACATGCCGTGGAACTTGCCCTTACTGCCCAGCCGGGCGTCGCTGCGTCAACTTTTGCCCAGAGAGCCCAAAGACCTCTAATTAAGGGAAAACCATCTAATTAAGGTAAAGCCCTTTAAAAACAACCTCTATTTAGAGGTTAATCCTTTAATTAAAGGTCTTTACCCCTTAATTAGAGGTCTTTGGTCCCTTAAAAAAGGTATAATCCTTTAAATAAAGGGTTTTGGTGCTAAAAAACATACAACCCTTAAATAAGGGGTTTTGATGGCTCATGATTGGTGGGAAAAACATGTCAAACACATGTTTAGCTGACATGTTTAATCTGGTGAAACCTCCTGTTCCACTAAAGGAGGTGCCTCCTACATGAAGGAGCATTGTATATTTTTATCATATTAGTTGTATATTGTCTTTTTGAAGGAGAAGCCTCCTGCAAAGGAGACTTCTCCTGTTACCCCATCCCAACCCAGCAGCTGCAGCACCTTTTTCTCAAAGCGAAGGGACCTGGTGCAAGGCTGCAAACTTATGGAACATGCCTTGTGCCACAGCCAAGCAACTGAGGTTACCTCCTGGGCTTCTAGCAAGTTCTGACATTTGCCCTCCCCAATCCTCATCTCTGTAGGTCCACCCAGTGGATGGGGAGGCTTTGGGGTCAAATGTCAGTTCCAAGAACAAATGTAGTTTTGGGGTAACCTTGAAAAGTTGTCGACCTTGCTGGACAGAAATTTGGTTCAAGGTGACATACAAAGCAGCAAACTTCAAAGCTTCTCTGTGCAAAGCACTTGGTTCACACACTTGCTGGCTCAATTGCTGGTAGCAATTGTGCAAATGCTGGGCACATTGGATGACTGCAGCTTCAAAAGAATCTGCATTGTTGAGCAATACTGTGCATTGCAACAAAGAAAACAAAATCAAGCCTTTTGCCTCTCCTGCTTTGGCTCTCAACTTAGGAGAAGTAGAACTGGAAGACTTTTTCTTGTCTTTGTAAAGCATGGAAGCCTTCAGCAAAGGCATTTGGGAATCAATGGCATACTCCTTGTAGTAGTTCTTCATGCTGACATGCAAAGCTTTGCACCTCTGGTCCACATTGTTCCCAGGCAGCTTCTCTGACAACAGGACAAAGACAGAGGCTAAAGGTCATACATAGAGAAATAAAATATGAATCACTAGGTTTATGGTAAATAAGATATTCATGGTCAATGCTCATGTATGCATAGGAGGTGGTGGCCCTTCTCCTGCTGTGCCAAAACCGGAAGAAGTGCCTGCACCAGCTGCTGCTGCCACCGCAGAAGTTCCCAATGGGGGGGGGCGTCCCCCCTGAAGCTCCCAATGAGGCTGCCAATGAGGTTGAGGAATCTCCCAATGAGGAGCCCAAGCCAGAGCCTGGGGCCAAAGATACTGAGAACTGAATATCTTCTCACATATCTTCCAAAGCCATCTCAGCTTGAAAAAAAGGTGTTGCTTTGCTGTGCTGGGTGGTGATGGATGATAAAGCTCCTTGGTGGGCAGGAGCTACAAAAAATAATACCTCCTGAACTAGGAGGTCAATAATCAATGGTTGATATGTTAAAAAAACCTCCTGGGATTAGGAGGTATATAAATAATTTAGGGCTTCTACAAAGACCAACCATTTAACTTCATTTAACTTCATTTAACTTGGTCCATTTAACTTCATTTAACTTAGACATTTAATTGGAAATGCTTTCATTTTGGTAAGTTAAATGAAGTTAATTTAACTTATGGTAAGTTAAATGAAGTTAATTTAACTTGGAAAATGAAAGCATTTGCAACTAAATGGCCAAGTTAAATGAAGTTAATTTAACTTGGGCTGGTTTTCGCAATTTAATTGGAAATGCTTTCATTTTCCAAGTTAAATGAAGTTAAATGAAGTTAAATATATACATGTTTGTGGCCATGAGCTAGTTTGATAAGATTTTAGGTGAACAACACAAGGTTTGAGGATTGTGCACTACATTCCTTTTGGAAACAGTGCATTTCAAATATCATTTCCAACAGCTTTTTCTTGGTTTCTTCATTAGTGCATTCTCTGCCAAAGATTTTGGTAGCTGCCAAAGACTTTTCATTGCAAACAGACATTCTGCATTTTGATAAGCATCACTGCAGCTTTTGACTATCAAGATACAGGTGCACCTCATTTGACACAGAGGCTGCAGGTTCTGCAACTGCCTCAGGCTCGTCCAGGGCCAAGGATGCTGCAGGCTTCTTCAAAGCTGCAGAGGCTGGCCTTTTCATCGGTTTGGAAACAATGTGCAATGCCAGGTTGGGAGTATCTGACTCACACTGCTCCTCATTGCCAAATTGGTACAGCAAAAAGCCTTTGTCCCCAGGAACACATTGGGCTTCCAATGTCTCACCATTGGCTAGCTGCCTCTTCATGACACCCTTCTCCTGGTCGAAGAATTGCAAAAGCACAGCAGCAGTGTCTCCATTCTCGTGTTCAGGAGCTACTTTCATGTCTGCAACAGGAGGGGCATTCCCCTCCTGAGAAGAATAATCCACTGCAAACACTTGGGATTTCATGGCTCTCCTTTTGGAAGGTGGGCTCACTCCATAAAGCTCACAGGGATTCACTTTGCTACTGCTGCTAGCTTCAGCTTTGCTGCTGCTGGCAGACTGAGCAGCCGCTGCCACAGGCAAAGAAGCTTGGGAGAATGAACGCTTGGGAGCAGCAACTTGGTGACTGGAAGGCTCCAGGTGATCCCATTTAGACATGGCATCCATCACCCTTTTGACAGCAGGATGGGTTTTGGCACCACTGGTGGTGCTCTTTTTTTACTTCTGCATTCAACCAAAGCAGAAGCCAGTTGCCTGCTAAAATATTTCGCTTCATCCACACTGGTGCCCTCAAAGGTCTTCAAGACAGCAGTCTGCAAAAGAGTTCTGTTGACCCTGGGTGTCTTTGACAGCAAGGCCAGCAAAAAACTCTCATAGGAAGCTACCACCATGGCAAAGTTCGTGTCTTTGTAGCCATCTCCCTCTCCCTTAGGAGCTTGTTGACATCTTCCTGGCTGCAGGAAGTGGATGCTCTGCCAAGTTTCCCTTGGCCAGACATGGTGACACACAGCTGGCCTAAAGCTTGGGAAAGAAAAGGCTGCAACATGTATTCCTTGGCCTGGCCAAACACAAATTCCACACAAACTTGCACAGCTCACTGCAAGGAGCTCCTGACATGACACAAGGAGCTCCTATGAGTCATTATCAACAAGAAAACTATAGTTGTTATGTAGAAAAACATACCCTTGAAAACCCTCTAATTAAGGTCTATTGAAAAGACCTTAATTAGAAGGTTTTCACCTTAATTAGAGGTTCTAAATTTAAGGGGTTTTCATTTAGAGGGTTTTGGGCTGTCTGGGTGAAACCGATTCCGATTCAAGGGATGTGATCGCCAACGTGTTTTGGGGCATGGTTCGGGATGTCGCTGTGCACACGACAAATCTCTGGGTAGAGGATGCGCTTCAGTTTGAGAAGAAGATCTTTGCTGCTGAATCTGCTTGTCAAGCAGGGCTGGATTTGTGCGATCATGAAACCACCCCCCTTTTGCACTGCCTGTTTCAATCCTCACGTGGTTTTTTTCAAGATCTGTACAGCAACATAGTGAGGATTCAGTTCGAAAACGCCGTGACGACCATGCGCAAAGGGCAATAGTCTTGAAGCGGCAAGTTGTGCACTAAAGACTTTTTGGAATGGTTGCCAAACAAAGGAGAAAAAACAGCGCCAGATTCAAGTAAGGTGAGATAAGTCGGCGTTTGTCCTTTTCCTTGCAGTTTGTTTGTCTTTCTTTTGTCTGATGAACTGTTGCTGAAGGCATCTGAAGGCTATTTCTTCGGCGCCAGAAGCTTATTACATCAAGTTGATAGCGAGTTCCCTCAGCGCTATTCTATTCGAGGTGCTGACGTCAAGCTTCCTTGCAAGCTTGTTTCCAAGCTTGGATTGGGTCCAGCCAAGATAGAAAACGGGCTCACTTGACTTGCTCTTTGTGCGTTTTAGCAAGCGAGGTGTGCGTTTTCCGATTCTTTTTCAATCCTGATCCATGTGTCTCTGACTCCTTTGAACGGGTTTGCATTTCCCCTTTGACTCAAAATGTCAAGCCAGCTGCACTGACTGGCAATTGCGGTTGTCCGTGATGGGCAAGCGTGTCTCTAGCGGAAGTGGCGCTGGCCGCAAGAAAGTGAAACACGCAGTGCCGGAAGCTCCAGACATACCACATGTGAAACGCATCACGGATTGGTTCCTTGCCTGACAGGTTTCATTTTTGCTGAATCATTTTGAAATGATTGAACATTTGTCTTCTAGTGTCCCGTTGGTGGGCCATGGTGCCTCTACCGTAGGTTTGCTTCAATCGTGGCTCCACAGGGCGGGCCTGACCGGTATTTGATGAACAAGTACAGCACCAAGGCTGGAGGGGAAGAGTTTTCGTTATGACAGTGATTGCAATACTGTGGCCTTTCATGTTGTGTGGTTTTATTTTGGTGCAATCTATTGGAGCCTTTCAGGCCGAACAATCCGGGTTTGCGCGTTGGCTGGATGATTCATTTCCAGCATCTTCAAGGCAAGGCTTGCTTTCAGTGAATGTTTAATAAACATGATTGCTTCTGATTGTGCACCTGCTAGCTCTCATCACACCGATGTGTAATGCAACCTGCAAAAATTTGATGGTTTTTGAAATGTTCATTGAACCGTTGGCAGGGTGACCTACAGCACAAACCTCGACCCGGGCCCCAAGACTTTGCGCTTGTGGCAGTTGGGATTTAGAACCGATTTTGGGCTACCCGGGATGTCGGATCCGGAAGACATGATTACACTGATGCAAATGATCCTTGTACAAGGGTTCCTTTTATGCACTGGGAGTTTTGTGTTTTCATTCTTTGGCTGACAGATTCTTTTGTTGGTGCTTGTTTGATTTGAAGGTTCCGGACAAACGCCGACGAGCCCGGAGTTGAGAAGTTGAGTGTGTGGCCGCCAAATCCGGCCTACTTGGAGAGCAAGTACACCCCCCTTCCGCCATTGAATACTGAAAGCTGCACTTACCTGAGAGAATACGCTGTGTTGGTATGAAATCACATGAGCAGCGGAGTTGAAAGTAAAGCTACAGCTAGTTGCTTGCAGTAAGCTGCGTTTGGCAGTTCATGAGGTGAGGAGTCCATCCGCCCTTTTGCGGTGGCGTATGTCAAAGGTTGGCGGCGTTCATTGGCAATGCTGATTTGCTGTGAGGGGGTGAGAGTCCTTGGCATAGACCTGGAGGATTTGACGGAGGCTTTTAAGGCAGTGGTGTGTTGTGAAGTTCAATACATGTTTCTATTGCAATGCTTTGATGGGGGGGAGTTGATATTCTTGCGGCGTCCATCTTGGTCAAAGTTTGACAGGGATCCCTCAAAGCTGTCTATGCAAATGTGGGGCGGTTCTCCACCACAAGGGAAGCAGTCTACGCATCTCGAGGACTGGCGTTCATTGCGCATATGTTTCTCAATCGTTGTGCATCCTAACCTGCCGGTTAGTCATTTGGTTGTTTGCACTTGTCGCCGGAGCGATCGTGCTGTGTAGGAATCACCATGGCACATGTGGCAACCCGGCGGGCTCCTAATTGCTTCAATTTCCTCCGCCAGATGGAGGTGCTAACAAAAGCTGGTGACGCAGGCAGCAACTTCAAGGCCACTGCTGAACTTTCCTGGCTTTGACTCACCAGATATAAGTTGGAGCACAGAAGCATGTGAAACATCTATTTGTGGCTCGCATTGACCAGTTTGTGTGTTGGTCACGGAGTTCACAACAAAAAATAAACACATGACCGAGCTTTGTGCAGGACTGGGACAGCGCAACCCAGGTTGCACGGGCCTTCAACATAGGACGGGCAGAGTCTACCGCAGTGAGTCATCTCATTGAGAGGATCTCCAAGCCAGTGGTCGCAGAGCTGAAGGAGGCCAGTCGATGCCGCGGGATGCGGCAATGGCTGACCCATGAAGTGATCGCCAAGGAGGCCTTCAATACGAGTTGGTCATCAGGGACGGGCGCTTTCGCTGCTTGGTCGGTTGAACTGACGAATGATGCCGACGACTGTTTGGCCACTTGGTTGCCCTCAAAAGTGAAGAGCGTGTTTTGAACTTTGTGTTCCAACCAAAGCCGCTTTCTGATTTGTATATGTCAATTTGTTGGGTATGAAGGTGAAAATGTTCATCGAACGACTGAAGAAAGATTGGGACCGACTTCCTCCTGGCCTAAAGAAACCATGGGCGTTCAAAGATGCTCTCCAAGTCCACGCATCATGCGGGGGCTTCATCACAATCTTGGAGACTTTGCGGAAAAACATCCCGAAGGCTGACTATGACACAGCTGTCACCACATTGCAGGAACAATTCAGTTTGGGCTACTTGGACCCAGATATTGTAGCGTTCCTGGAAAACGGCGTCCCTCCTGTCCAGCTGGCGGAGGTCAATTTTGTGAGGAGCGGGATTTGGCTGACCCAGAGTTCAATTAATTCTTTGTCACAATTGCACTTTTTGCGCGTGTTTTTGTGAGTGTTTTTTGCCTTGTCCTCCTGGGCGCAAATGTGTCTTTTGCACTGACTGGTAGTAGGAACATCGTGACCTCTGTGGAGCAGCGGAAGCAGAACGAAATGCACGAGAAGGAGCGGGAGTTGGCGGAACGTGTGGCGGCTGCTACAGTGGAACAGATCCGCCACAAGTTCAACCAAGATGTCGACACATTGAAAGCAAGAACCCAATGCCGCGATGAGCTCGCGTTGGAAGCTGCGAAAGATGCCAAGTATCTTGCTCAACGGCAATCGAATCTTAGCGTGAGACTTAAGCAAAGTTTAAATTTTGAAGAACAATGCGAGCCCAACAGTTTTAAATCTGAGGGGTAACACGCAGTGAGTTGAACGTATGGCGAACGCATGGACCGCCAGGAAGGGGCAGCAGTACACGAAGGACTTCATGGACAAGAAATGCAAGTTGAACTTCGTGGGGGATGGGAAGGACTCGTTTCCGGAAGTTGCCAAGTATCTCTCGCAGTTGTCTGCAGACGACTCTGTTGAGAAAGTGTTTCTCAGCTGCATGGCGGGGACAGTTGTTTTCATGCTGGCCGCTGTGTTTCAAGCGCCTGAGAAGCGCTGTGATTGTTGTACTGCCTTGATTTTTGGGCTCATTGTTCATTATTAACCAGGTTCGTGATGGCGAGCCTGGATTGCTGTGTATGGCCTTCTAATAGCGCCTACCTCGAGAACTGCTTGCAAACATTCCGCTCAATCCTGGCAATGTCATCTCAGAATGCTGGGCACTTGCAATTACCGCTAGCTCAGCAGCAGACTGCCAACACTGCGGTGTTGAAACACCGAAACCGTTTGCAGTACTTCATGCTTGAGGCCAAGCTTGACCCAACGATGGAGGTGGCGTTGATCTTTGACAGATCCAATGTGACGACTGAGAAAGATAAAAGGAAGTCAACGCATCCATGCCACTTTGCGACGGCAGAGGCTCACACATCTAATGCGTGGCGCAGCAGTGCAGTTCCGGAATCTGGCACGATTGGACCGTGCCCCCTGATTCGCTGCACGGACATGTTTGGGTATGACCCGGATTGCAGGCCAGGGCCAGCAGCAAGAACTGCGCAGTTTCTTGGCTGTAATTTGGGCGATTGCTCTTCAACATTTTATCCCATGTCTTTGTCCGGGTTGGAGGCTTCAGAGGTGGGATGGGGTTAGCGGGACGGGGGATTGTGGGCTGCTCTTTCATCAAGCATGTGAAAATGAGGAAAGGCGTGCCAGCGCACTTGCAAATTGTGCAGAACTACCTGCGCGGGATGGCGTTTGGGGACAAGGATGTGGTGGTATGGGTGGACATCTTGCCGAACAGGCAGGAAAGCGAAGCGTAGATGATTAGAGGGCTTGGTGTCAGATTTCAATCAATACATTCCATGGTGCACTGCATTGAATTGGTGACTGTGGTTTAGGTTCCTGAGTGCAGGTACTGCGAGTTCGGCCGTGCTGTGTTGGGGCGCCTATTGGATTCCAATGCAGGCCGCCCACCTGTCTTCTACTATGGCTGCTTGCGTGACGATCAAAAAGATGTCAAGGAGGCATTGGAGGACCTCGTGTACAACTTCTGGGACCAGTCGGATGCTGCGCCGCCCAAATCAAGGCCAGTGGAGACAGTGGCTGACCCAGATCTGGTGCTGCTGAGCTGGTCCAACGGTCAACCAGCCTTTCCAGAACAATTGCTCAGCAAATTTTCTGAAGGATCAGCGGGGCACAAAAGCATCCACGACATGCAGAAGGAGCTTCTCACCATGTTCCCCAATGCACAGGTCCAGGGCTCCCCAGGAACAGGAAGAGGCGGGAACCCACGAGCGACGGGCAGGCCTGACTACACTATCGACGGCGGAGGGAGGCCCTTGGACTTTACCCGAGCACTGGACAAGACCATTACTCCCAAGAGCTCCTTCAGTGCGGAGAGGCGAGGCGCCTTCAGCTTTTCTTTTGCCTGGCAGCGTCCCCAACAATGGTTAAGAGTTGAATAGAGCTGACTCTTTTTTGTTTTTCGTGTGTGGACCTGTCCTGCATTTCGCTCCAGGAAGGTGTATGTGGCAGCTGCCAAAGGAAAACCGTCTTTGGTGCTTGACACCAACTACGCTCTGTGGGTTGGCAATGAGACGGACGAGGAGACGACTTTTGCACCCTCTGAGATTGCTGGCTTCAACCTTGGAACGTTTGAGGAGAAGGTGGTTTCAGGTGCAGCAGTAGTGTTTTGATTTGCCAACTTTCAGCTCTACAGAATTGTCTTACTATGATGTGCGCCAATTCTGTGTACCTCTGTCAGTCTGTCATGACTGAGGCATGGGTGAGAAGGAGCTCTCAGGCATCCCCTTTCGGTTTCCCAGCGATCTTTGCCTTGTCTGCTACGAGAAGAAATTGATGTCTCTGGCCGACTTTGCTCATCAGATTTGCACAGTGCACGGAGTAGCTGATTTTGAGCTTGCTTGCCACCAGATCTCTCAAAAGATGTACCCAGTGACAAGGTTGCAACAAGTCCTTTCAGGCTAATCCATGGCATTTTGTGGAAATGATTTGACAACAGACTGCCTGGGCTTTGCTTTGCGTTTCCAATCTCAGTGGGTCCGGCAGAGGTCAAGCCTTCGGCGCCGTTTTTCTGTGTATTTTTCACTGTTAGTTCTTGTTCCGTGCATCCTTTGGCCCGGGCGATGCTGTGTCCTGATCGCTTGCAGGCAGCTGAAGGAAAAGATGCCATTCCAGTTCCTTACCGCTATGGGCTATCTCCAGCAAGAAACGGGAAATGCCAAGTGTTCAAGCCTCACGCAGTCGCTGCTGAGTCTGCAAGGCGGGCCAACCCTTGAGTCGCGCAATAAGAGTCTCATAGCAATAGAGCTCGACTTCATTGATCTCATTGGGGTGAGGCACAGCTCCTTTGGAGCTTCGTGGTTGGGGCACATGGATGCTATCCCAAATGTGGTTGCTGGAGCTGGCCTCGTGTGGGAGGTACCTCAGTGCTGCAGCATACTACCCTTTTTGTCATGTGTCTTAAACAGGTTGCGTCTGATGTTTGTTGGCGGAGGTGCAACTTGCCACTGGATCAGGGGCGCCGAAGATCTATGGTGTGAAGCCGAAGCTTTTTTTGACAGGGAATTTGACCCTGGGGCCTGGCACATGGGCCAAGATCTAGTTCTTGCAATATGCGGCCTGATTTTGACTGATCAATACACTGGCTGGCAGTTCGGATAAATGGAAGAACATCGCAACCGCAGTCGATTGTTTTTATAGGATGGCTACCAGATTGTTGAAAAGAAGTTGGTGTCAGAAAGTTGGTAGTAACTACCGTGGAATGGCCAGCAGTAGTGCGCCCTTGGATTGCAGCGGGATTTGAGCTCTCAGTTTTAGAAGGCTTGCCTTGGACGATGGCGAACCTGTTTCGGCCAGTGACACAGCTTTCCGATGAAGAAGCAAACCCTGAGGCAGTCACTTCTTTGGACACTGGTGATTGCTTGTTTGCTGCAAGTGGTTAGTGTTTGCTTTGTGATGAACGGAGTAAACGATTGGCTTCGGGATTGAAAACCCAGATCTAATTCACATTGGGCAGGCCTTGCCTAGCGGCGGTGATTCCAAGCCCAAAGCGAAAGCCAACCCAAAGCACAAGACAACACCGAAAGCCAAAGCCGAGCCGAAACCCAAACCCAAAGCAAAGCCCGAACCGAAACCGACAGCTGAACCCAAGACCAAGGCAGGCCCGAAAGCTGAGCCAAAGAAAACACTACCGAAATTGAAACCAACACCCAAGGTGAAAGCCTCCACTTCAGCTGATGAGGAACAGCCCGAAGCGCCCACTCCAAAAGCTGAAGAAACCACACCTGCCCCCCGAAAGCCAGCCCTCAAGCGTCCATCCGCAAATGGTGGAACAAAGGTGTTTGCCAACAAGAAGCCAGCAACGGCAGCAGCTGACACTGTCACAACTGGTCGTGAAGAAGGCTTTGTGTTAATTTGGCAATGATGTGCAGCAGTGTCCGTTTCAAGCTCTAGTCTTAGTATTCTTAGCGTCGCAGGCGACCCTGAGCTGAAGGTTTCTCCTCCTTACTTGTACACACGGAATACCCAGCGTGGGGTCAGCCAGAAGTACGGAGTGAAGTTGAATGGGAGTGAGGTCTTCACTGCCAGGGTCTCAAACACAAGAGTTTTCTTGAGACGTATTGTTTGATCTTACAGTCGCGAGGTGGGGGGCATAGGTGTCCCGCTGGAACGTGTCAAAGAGATTGCAGTCCTGCGCTTAATAAACGTTCATTATTGCATTGTCTCGTGCAAACCGACTGTTGAGGAAGTGGGCCGTCAGCACCTGTTGAAAGGAGACTCAGTTGACTTTGCGAAGCAAGTTGTTGTGGGGAACTCAAAACATGGATCCTTTTCAACGATCCTGGAACACCAACAGTATCAAATGAGGCGACCATGTACTCGGAGTTGCAGAAGGAAAGTCATGGCTCAGGTGAGTTGGTGATTTTTCATGATTTTTCAGCAGTGGTGCAGCGTGCTCAGGCACCAGTGGACCTGTGTCTGGGGAGGCATCTGAGAGCCAAGTAGCTGATGAATCCGCTGGCGTTGAAGGTGGAGTAAGTGTTGAAAACACTAATGAAGACATGGGTGAAGGGGCAGAGGAAGAGATCCCTCAGGCCATTGACCCTGAAGTGCCGGCTGAGCCGCGTGCTGTTGAAAACGTGGATTGACTTGATCGCAACTAACCACTGGCCTGGTGGTGTGAGAGCTTGAAAAAAGATTGATGGAACTGAGCGTGTAGTATGTTTTGTGTGTGTGAGTTGGTGTTTGTGTGTGCCACTTCCAAAGAACACGAAAATGCGAAGTTGTTGCCAGGTTTGTGTTTCACGAAGGGTGTTTTTTGAATGAAGGCATGTATGATTACAGTGAGGAAACACGTATATTATACAGTTATTGGGCTGCCAGTCCCTGCTGCCGGACCCTGACCCTAGCCTGTGGGCTGCTTTTTGTGAAAACCAGTGACTATGACTTGGGAGAAAGAGAGGGTGAGGCCCTTGAAAATGGAGTCTGTTTTTGGGAAGCGGAGCTGTGGTGTGAGCGGAGCTGTTGTGCATTGCGAAAGTGAAGGCACGATCGACCACTGGGCTATAACCAAAAATTTCAATGGTTGCGCCCCTGACAAAAAGCACAAGAAAATGGGAGCGCGAAGGATAACCTCGGTTGATGCTGTTAAATTAGAGCCAAAACTGGGAATGACTGGCTCCAGAGCCTAACAAGTGCTAAACTCATGATGTCACATTATTGGTTCATTGAGAATGATGACACCCCTGTAGCCTCAAGTGACATTGGTCAAAGGTCCAAAAACATCGCCCGCCAATGTCCAGATCGAGAACAATGTGATAATTCTATTCAAAAGACATCCATCTGACTGGGCAATGGGCCAAATTCAAATCAAAAAATTGGGCCCATAAATGGCCCTTGAACGAACCATAATTAGTGAAGTTAAGGCCAGATGTTGGCAAAGATCACAGCTGTCCCATCATGTGGTTGGGGCCATATTTGGCAAAAATCATCACCTGACCATCATCATGTAGTTGAGGACAGATGTTGGCCCAAAAAATTCACCACCCTCCCATCATGTCCAATCATGTATCTGAGCTCAGATTTTTAGCAACCCGGTTCATTTTGACAACCCGGTTGCAAAGAAATCCCTTTTAAATCATGTGATTGTTCATGATCAGGTCTCGGTGTGAGATGAGTGTCTGAATAATGGCAGTAGTATCAGGCAGCTCTCCCTCTGTTTCGAGAGCAGCATACCCCTCGTCCTTTTTGGATGGCTGCGCGCGAACGTCAGTCAGGCCAAGTGTAGGCCGAGCGGAGTCAAGACCGAAAGGACTGCTAAGAGTGTCTTTCATAGTCAGTGCTGCATAAGCTTCATTCTGGGACTGCGCCACACTAGCCCCCGTGCCCCTGGCAAAGCAGGCTTGTCCATCAGTGGTCAACCAATCTGCATGGTCACGTGTGAAGACAAAGGGAACATGGACTCTGTTCTCTGTATTATCCGTTAGGTCCAGTGAATTGCTGTCTTCCATCCACGGGTCATGTGACATTAGAGTTTCTCTGCTTGACAATGCAGGTATAGCCCCCGCCAACTAAGGTTGGCAGGTGCCCTGGCGGCACAAGCACACGAAAGGCAACACGAACGATGTCAGCTAAGGCTGACCTCACTCCTGCATGCAGGGCGCTACGACCTGCTGTGAGCCAAACGTTGCAGCAAGGTGCTTTCGTAAAGGATCAACTGTATTTAGCATAGTGCCGGGGACACCTGTTCAAACTATACAGCAAAGGAAAGAAGACTTTAGATTGTTTCAGGGGCATATCAGGGGCCCTGTCACTACTGATCGTGGTCATCAGCATGTGGGTGTAATAGAGAAATTAACCATGCTACGTAAACCAGGCCACACAGCTGGGTATGTAGGTCAGTCAGGGGAGTAAGAAGAGCACCCTGCACGTCGTGAAGCAAAGAGTCCACTGTTTGTTCAATTTCCTGTACCAATGCATGCAGACCTTGCACTCTTGCATGTAGGGCTGATTCGATCTGGTGGTGCGCACGGTCTGTGTGACGCTGTGGGGGTGGTTGCGCAGCTAGTTGCGTGTCTACTCGAAGGACATGCTGTTGTTGTCTGTCGGTAGTGGACCAAAAGCCTACTCGCCGAGGAAGGGAGGCTGAAAAGGGGCGTGTTTGCAGGAAGATGTCAAAAGGGTCTACGTTCTCAGCAATGGGCCTAGCGCTCACCGCTTCTGCCAGCACAGTGAGGAGGTGGCTTTCGTGATGCTGTATGTGCAGAATCATCCTGCGAAGCCTAGTTCGCTTTGTTCCATAGATTGTGGCCCCCCTGGTGTTGATTGCAATACAGCCCTGGTGATAGAGCGGGATGATGGCATCGTCCACGACTGCCCGAAGTTTGAGCAGGGCTGGCGGAAATTCAAACCCCTCCGTCCATTCTGGGAAAGGAGTGTTTACGTTTTCTTTGACTGCATCCACCGGGAAAAAATGAAGTAAGTAGCACCGCTCCCTTCTCCCCCGATAGACGAAGGTTACAATGAGGTCTAAGACCCCATATCGAATGTCCTGATGGTGGAGCTCAAAACGAACAAAATCAGTGACATCGACATACGTACCATCATCTGCCAGAAACAACGGTTCTGGATGCGCCTGCATGGCTAGTTCGACTTGCAGTTTGTCTTCACACCAATGTGTGTAGGCTAAGTCCGGCTGGTGTGATACAAGAGAAGAGCTGTCAAGCTATTTCTCTCACTCTGAGCCAAAAGTCTGCAGGGACAAATGGAGACAATTGTGGGGGCCCATGGAAGAATGGGGAAGGGGAGCATTCAGTCTCTTCTCTGGTTCACTGGACAGGGCACTTCTTTGGGTGCGCAAATGCACGCGGCGGTGGTAGATGCTCTTGCGTGCCGTCTTCCGCAACACGATAGTGAACATTCCCTTGTGCGATGCACTGCTGTGCCGGGAGCCTACTGCTTGTGGCCTGTCGGGGAGGCCAGTCATTGGCCGGTGCCAGGGTTGGCGGCCTCGCCGTCCCCCCAGGGTGAGTAGGTGGGGGATCTGCAGCAGCAATAACGCCCCCTCGCTCCTCAGTGTCAGGGAGTTGTGCGGCTTGCGAGAGTACCGCCAGCAGCTTTTCGTGGGTGGGATCAGCAGGTGTAACCTGCATGGAAGGATGAGCAGGCTTCTTGGGTTGCATACGACCAGCTGTTTTCCGCTTGGGCGAAGCCTCCTCCTTTAAAGGGAGGCTTCTGCGCTCCATTGCCTGCAGACCTGCTTTGACTGGGGCTATAGAAGCCGGATCAGGCTTGTGCCCTCCCTGTGGAAATAGGGGGTGCTGTTCTGCAAGTGTAAGGAGGAGAGCATCAAGAAACTCCGCCAGTGGTAGCCGTATGCGCAAGACGACCTCAACTTGAGGGCGCCCATCTGGGCCCTGAGTGAGGGAGCACTGATGAGGGCCAACAATGAAGGGGAGGGCCATGGGCAACAACTGCTACTGTTTGTTTTGGCCAGATTGAGCAGAGGCGCGCGGTCACTACTCTACTTCGAGCCTGAACAGCAGCAGGCTCTCTTAGTCTCATGCAATGAGCTTGAGAAACACAACTACCGGAGAAAGAACTTTGGTCCGTAGCTTGCTACGTAGGTAGAGGGACCCGTGATGCGAGTTAGTATGCTCGCTAATTGGTCAGCCACAACTTGGTTGCCAAGGTCGGTCTGGTTAACTCTGGAAGCCCTTCATATGGTAGCGCTCTGCGTCTCTCTCAGGGCGGTAAGTATCATGTCCATTTCGCTAGCTAGTGCCCAGCACGCATTGGCCCCTGGTTGTACATTGCAATGCTGTCGATGTGCATGTATATTTTGAAGGGTGCGTTGGATGTCGCACGCTAGTACTCGCACTGGACTGGCACGAGTAATGAGTTCTCTACTAAGTCGTGCGTATGGCACATCTTGACCAGCAATCACATCCTGTTCCGTAAGAGCCTGCAATGCGTAAACACCCAGCTGGGCAGGGGGGCGCACTGTGTCGG
Organism: Durusdinium trenchii; assembly: GCA_963970005.1. Taxonomy (NCBI): domain Eukaryota; class Dinophyceae; order Suessiales; family Symbiodiniaceae; genus Durusdinium; species Durusdinium trenchii. The sequence goes on from CAXAMN010021688.1 coordinate 38,916, forward strand.
CTTGTGGCAAATTTGCACCTCCATACTGG
>CAXAMN010021689.1:21019-38901 GCA_963970005.1 Durusdinium trenchii
CGAGTACGGACGCCGTGTGGGCATGGTGCCCAGGTCATCATTGAAGGAAGGGAAATACAGTCAGATGGTGGAGAAGAGGACAAAGACAACCCAACAAAAGCCAAAAAACCAAAACCAACCACAGCCCAAAGGCCGAGCCTCCACCATCCTGTAGTATTTCCTCTGTACTAGGGTGAAACAAGTGAGACGCTGACTGCTGACTATCTATGGGCCTGAATTCACGAAAGAAGAGCATGGCAGCGATTGTTTGTGCTCTAGCGAAATCTCAACGAAGTCGTCAAATGAACTTCACTTCTCTATTACCAGTGACCAGCGGCCACTGCGCAGAGTGGCAAAAACCTGGTCACAATGTAAGTCCCGGGCATTGGTATGCTCTAACGCAGGTCAGATCCTTATCTAAGTGGACCAGTGGTTGCTATGCAGATCATGCCGTGGAAAATACCTTTCTTGTAGCACAACCCATGCAACTGGTTGCACATACAAGTCAAGAGGCATAGTTGTTGGTAGTGTTCAGACAGTGGCGGCCATAGCAAACGACGAAAGCCTGCAGGTAAGGGCGCGAAAGTCTCACCCCCCCGAAGGGAGGTCATCTCGGCACCCTTCGGCGCACAAAGGTGCCAAAACGGGGTGTGCCCTAACTTTGAGAAATGCAGCGTCATTGCAAAAGCATTGTTCTGTTGCGTGCAAGGCCCGCAAAAGCATGGTATATGTACCTCTTGGTACAAAATTGGAAATGTCGGACATCAACAGAGGGAACTAAGGTTCCCCCTGGGCATCCTCCATTGCCACTCTCTACCACCCGCCTGTTGGGAACGAGGAGCTAAGGCTCTCATTCCTATTGGCTCACTGTATCGTGAATGGCGAAATGAGGATCCCAGACAAGAGGAAGCAGACAAGCAAGTCAGCCCTATCGAGATTGCCCTCGGAGAGGAAGGGGACCATGCGGGGCTTGCGGAAGCAGACCTTACGGTACAATCGGAGGAGAGAGCAATGCAAGAATTGTACCGCTTTCAAAAACATTCAATGCCAAAAGGGTCAACGAAGGATAGCGAGAGTGCATCAGTGCAGACCCAGCTGGCATTCACAACAGCTGCACATGCAGCACGGGAGGCACAAGCGGCACAATCCGCTAAGCTAGGCCACCCACCAGTGGTGCCCCCTGTTGCTTTGTACGCCAATCTGCCCACCGAATGGCCCCTAGCGCGCATCAGTGTCTATACGCGCCACGTCGGTGTCCTCCTAAGGGTTACGCTAAATAGAAGACTTGCGGAATTAAGCTTCAGGGGAGTGGAGTTCCAAGACTTGCCCCGAGAGGTGATTAGCGCACCATAGAAGACTTCGACGCCATCTGTGGTGCCATGGCCGCCCAACTGGCTGCCCTGTTTGTGTTTCTCCGACCGAGCGAGGAAACGACACAGAAGACAGACCAAGCTGAGCTAGCCCTATACGCTGACCCGACTTACTGGCTGTATGGCCTTCTGTCCTTTTGTGCCAAGAGCTGCGAGGCGAAGACAGCAGAAGCAGGAGGAGAACCGGATTTCAGAACAAGCAAAGAAAGAAAACAAGACAGTTCGGCTCCTGCGTTGGAACCCACACGAAACTCAACCAGAGCTCCCCATAGACCATGTGCATGTATATTTCCCTGTCCAAATTGCGCACAAGGTCATTGCGCAGTGTGGAGCTAAAGCTCAAAGAAAGCGCACTTACCACTGCAGAAAGATACAGGCACAATGTGGACAATGCTGCTAACAACCCCTACGTCATCGTGGGGGTCTTCGAAGGGAAATGTTCGCATGAGCAATATCCTCCCATCCCGACAACCCCAACCCTGGCGATAGCTTACGAAGAAGGGATGCTTGACGCGAGCTTTGGACAGATTGTTTCCTTTGCCTCCTTTTATCAGACAAGCTTTCGCGTTGAGGTTCCGCTGTGGCACAAACTTGAGGATGGAATAGCTGACCCACCGCTAGACGAACAAACAGCGCCGAATCACAGTCCTGCCAGGGAGTCCCCAACAGATAAGGGACCCAGCTCGAGGAGTTGTGGTAATGTCACCAAAAGCCCGGATGCAAGGACTGAAGGTGCAGAGGAGACTGCAGATGAGGAAACAGCAGAGGAAGAAAGCTATGTCCCAGCTACGGGGCAAGGATGCTTCTCTTTTGAGATGAGCCTGCTGCAGCGAGCGGCGCCAACCTTTGCGAAGCGCTCTGTGGCTGACCACTACCTGCAGGTCGCGAGATGGCTGCATACGGGGCTTGCTACGACCATCTCGAGGAAAAGTTGGCACCCTTTGTCTAAGCACCGTGCATACACCATTACCCCGCTCGCCTTGCTTCGGGTACATTTCAAATTCGGTTACCTCTCCACGGAGAAATCAGACAGGAAAAAGCCCTATGCTGCAACGGACGATCGAAGCCAGACTGTGCGCGACTGGGAGTGGCACGTCAACCAAGTCATGCCTGCGGGCTATCTGGCGAGGACCCATCGCTTCCGCCTCCAGAGAGAAGCTGGTAATGAGATTGACTGCTTTCGCCTAGTAGATAGTACAGTTGAACTGCCTAAAATAGATGCGACACCCCGAAATACAGGGGCATCCATCAAGCCACCAGTTTCCGCGGCTAGCGCGTCTAGCAGGCAGCAAGGCAGGACCACTGCACACATGTCTCTGTAACTCAGACACGCACCCAGTTTCTACGGGGCAGTGCTGGTAGGTCCGGCGGTATCCCAAGATACTGTCGCTCCTTACTAAGTCAAAGGGTAGGGAGCCATCTTGTTCAATAACTAATATCTTGATATCGAACGCACCTGCTACTGCTATACTACCCGGCAGAGAGAAGATAACCCCCCCGAAGTGGCAAAAGCTGCAGAAGGAGGCAAAAGCAGTTCATAGTTGCCCCAGGCGGTATCCCAAGATGCTGTCGGAAGTATATCAGAGATGTCTACCGTAGGGAGCTACTGTTAACTGTTTACCTAAGTGCTATAGGCCCTACTTGGCAGGCAAGGGCACTACATGAGAACTCTGCCTGCACGTCGGCTCAAGGCGAAACCTGCAGGGTTGCAAGAGAGGGCTGCCAACAGCGGAATCGGTCCCCACATGGCAGAGGGCGCAAACAGAACCGTGCGGCATGCTCAGCAGGCTGACTGGGAAGAAGACAGCTTCCTTCGACTGAACCTTACCACCCTGGCAGGCACGGTGATACAGCTCCAGGTCCCCGTCAGCATCTACCACACTTGGGAAACGCTGGAGGAATACCTGGTCGAGCACCTGCCATGCATCAGTCCCATCGAAACGTTTGGATGTGAACTCACCTTGCTCAATGCGGATACGCAGGTGGCGCTTCAAGATCCTGTGCAGGAAGAACTCTGGAATACCAATCATTTCTGCCTAATTGTGCACGAGTGCTTTCGGCGCTTGGAAAACAATAAGCCGCTGCAGGGGCTTCTCGACCACTCGAGTCCGCCACGTCCGGTTGGATGCTGGCTTTACTGCTATAAGCCCGCAAGGGTGGCGGTATTGCCACTCCTTACGGATCGTTAAGCTGCCTGATACGGTCGTGACGTTAGGATATGCAGTCTTCCAAGGTTGTTACTCCCTACAGGTAGCTGAAATGCCGGGATGTGTGGAGTTCGGTGTTCGAGTATTCGCTGAGTGCTGTGCGTTAGAGAGCGTGGGCAACATTGTCGACGGAGGCTGCCACCTTGCAATAGGCGCCATTATCAGTCAATATGCCTTCGAGGAATGTGCTAAGCTAGCCCATCTATCCCTACCGCATGTACGAGCAGTAGTTGATAGTCGCACACTCACATCCCCGCAGGCAGGACTACCTCAAGGGTGCTTTTTCGCAAGTGGCATCCAGCAAGTTGAACTCGGAGAGGACGCATACCACATAGGCCAGAGAGCTCTAGAAAATTGCAAAATGCTTACCCGAGTCGACCTTTTCAATACGGGCATTCACATCCTTCATATGCACACTTTTGCGCAGTGCCACAGCCTAGTTACAATCTGGCTGCCGAACTGCCTGAGTGAAATTAGAGCTGAAGTGTTTGTAGGTTGTACCGCCTTGGAAAGGTTGACTCTTCCGGACAGCATTCGCTATCTAGGATACAGGGCCTTTGGGGATTGTACACAGCTCTTCTCCCTCGAGTATGCATGGAGCAAGCAGAAGGCATGGCGATATCCATATGCGGCTGACAATGCCTTTGAAGGATGCCTCAAACTGACCACCCCTAAATGGCTCCACCGCATCCCGGCTAAGGATAGCGATTGGATTGCCCCTTGTTACTGACTGAGTTAAAGGAAAGCCTAGCAACAACTCCTAGAGTAGTGAAAGGCCTGAGTGAGCATGGACGGTTACCCAAGTAGCTGCCCCTCTGCACTGTGAGGCTCAAGCCCCCAGTAGCTAGTACAAGCACAGGGTATACCACTGCCATGCAAAGTGACCTGGAGTCGCAAACGAGCTCACTAGTCAGCCATGAACGACAGCTGGTTGTCTACCTGCAGTTAACGGCTCTCTCAGGAGAAGAATACCAAGTCATCGTTGACCTCCAAGAATTTGATCGGTTTGACGAGTTTGAAACTGCTGTCCTGGAGCAGCTCCCCACGATAGGAGGCACCAGCACATTTGGTTGCGAACTCACCTTTGTTAGACAAGACACTGGGCAGCTTCTGTGCAGTCCAGTGTGGGACACCCTCAGAGAATGCAATCACTTCCAGATTGTCGTCCGCCAGTGCAGTCAGTGTGCAGAGCACAGAGGCCAGATGCGCAAGAAAGTAAAAGCACTTCGAGTCCCTGTCACCCGTTCAGGACAGGTGCTCCCTCGCGCGTTCACACATGCGAGTGACATCAGACACCTGCAAGTTGAAGCAGGTATACACACCGTTGGGGAAGCGGCCTGGCAACATTGCACTAGGCTTCTCATAGTGCACCTGCCAAGCTCATTGCTAAGCCTGCAAGAAGGAGCCTTTCGATGTTGTTACGTGCTCCACACAGTCACAGCCCCGGGGTGTATTGACTTCGGCTGCTGGGCTTTCGAGGAGTGCCACGCGTTGGCCTGGGTTGGAGATCCAGACCAAAGAAACAATCAATTAGCACCACAGGCGAGGCTCAATGTCCGAGCTTTTGAGAAATGCCGTACCTTGCGGACAATTGGCCTGGAAAGGACTAGATATAACCCACGAGACCCGAATCGGGTCATCCCAGAAGGCTGCTTCCTAGGGATAGGGCTTGAAATGATTGACCTCCCAGCTGATTTCAGCTGGATCGGACCAGCTGCCTTTGAGCACTGTACAAGGTTGCAGACAGTGGACATCTCCCGCACCGGCATTCAGGAAATTGTAGGAAGCGCCTTTGCAGGCTGCACCCAACTGCAGTGCATCAAACTGTCTAACACGCTGAGGCGCATTGGTAGAGAAGCCTTCAGGAAGTGTAGCTCATTAGAAGTCCTACACACTCCACCTGCCTTGTTATACATCAACAAGCGAGCTTTTGCTGAATGTACGCAGCTTTGCAGACTCGTCCGGACGGGCAAGAAAGGAACGTGGAGGGGGACCTATGTAGAGCACAACACCTTTGAAATGTGTACCAAATTAACACTCCCATTGTGGATTCGATCTCTTCCCAAACCAGATGTAGTAATTTTAAAAGAAGAGTGGGAAGAATTCATGATCAGTTGTGCAGAAGCCACTCTGAGTGATACGGCGCGTTCATAAATAGCATGTAACGAGCTGGGAAAGCAAACTGTGCAATAGCACCACTAGCACCACTGGCCAAAGGGCAGGATTGCAGAAGGTCTATGCTTTTCGACCCCTCCGACCCTCCTACCGGCCCTGCCCGCGCCACTGAGTAGATAGCCAGCTCCCCTGGCTGCCTTCCAAGAGGTGGTCAGGGATGGTACAGTGTACAGAAGACTAGCACTAGGAATAGCGACGTTTCACCCAGATGTTTCACTTAGTTCATGGGGCTTGCATGACAGACCGTACTCTGATGCACTTGAGTGACCCAGGGCTACAGCCGCACCTCCTCTGGCACAACTCGACACCATGCTTGCTTTTTGTCCCTATGCAACGGTCATATAGGTAAGCTGCCTGAGACGGACGGTCCGTGGAGACCAGGTTTGCTCGGTGCCTCTTTGTCGTTCTTTGGCACTGTCGCCTGGTCTCTCGTGCTCCTGCCTCCCCTGCTGGGGGAGGCGGTGTCTTGCTAGCTTTTGTTCCGACCCTCACGTGCCTCCGCTTGTCTTGGCACGTTGCTGCTGCGACTTCCTTTCCAATATGTCCTGGATGCAGTTGCAGCACGTGCAAAATCAATTGCAGCCAAGTGGAATAATTGCAAGGGCATAAGTAGATGCCAGGGATCAATCCGGAACCTCCTCCACCTCTCGTTAGGCCAAAGCTCATGCTCCAGTTAGCTGGGAGGCTTTAACGCCCCTTGTCGTTCCTATCTGTCCTTCGATCGACACCCCAAGTGCGCTAGGAACGAACCAAGACACGAGCATGCTGAAATTTTGCCTCGCAGGGGTGAAGTGCTATTGCCGCGGTTTTGGTTACCAGGAAACTACCTACAAGGTCGTTTGCGCGCGCGCATTCTTTGGTACAAGTTGAGCAGTGCCTTGCCTCGCATGGACCTAACCGAACCTGATTTGCACCTCACCCTCGCTTTCAGTTTGCTCATGCATATGCATACGCTGTGCAGCGGTGGTGGGATACATTCCCGCCTAAAAGCAGATTGCATCAGAATGCAGTTTTGCCCTGGACGTCCTGTACTGAGAGCGGCTTGAGAAGAATTCATCGCCCCGTTTCACTTCTGTGTTGGTCCTCGGATCCGCACCTTTTGCTCTTTTAGACTCGTACGGACTTGAGCCTGACCCTTTGGTTCTGTGTTTGTCGGCTGTTGGTTTGTTGGGGTGGTTTTTTGTTTTGGGGTTTGGTTTGGTTCTGCTGGTCGTTTTAGTCAGGCTCATTCCTCGTACTCCCCATACGAATTCGTCTCGGTGACTTGTGCCTCTCGGCACACATAGCGCCCCTACCCGTGCAAAAAACAAAAGGTCTTCTGCCTCTTGCTTCCGGGGTCGGTAGCCACAGCCGCCCTTCACTTCAACCGGTGTGAAGCGTTGCTGCTTCATGGCTGTGACGAGGGCTGGCACCAGCTGAACTGGGAAGTAGACAAAAAGGTCGTTGATGGGCAGCGTTTGGTCTCCGTACTCCATTCCTCGCACGAACGACATGATGACAGTCTGCATAAAGGTGAGTGCATCTACATCTTTTTCACCAGACTCCTCATGCTTGGTCTGGGCTGCCTTTGCCGCGCTTGTATTTTGGCGCCTATGCTGATTATTGTGGGAGCAGCACCTTGAGACAAAGGCGAAGAGGCCATACTGCCAGAAGAGGGGGTTTGCATAGAGCGCTAGCTGCTTTTGAGGTATGAAGGAACACAGTTGGTGTCCTTGCTTGGCAAATGCAAACAGGTGTGCCAGGGGTGCAGCAAATGCTTCACTGATGCGGTGTAGGTCCGCAATGTAGTCAGGGTTAATCTCCTCTGGGATGTTCCCAAAGTAAGTGCCATGGAGTGCGCTTTCGGCCACTCTCCGCCAGAGGAATGTCCGGACAAGACGGTTGACTTGCTTGTTGGAGATGCACAGTCTCGCCATTGGCCATTCACGCGAGGGGTCACTGTACAGCTGTAGCGAGGGTAGTGCCATTCCTTTCGTGTCAGCGTCAGCAGCTGCATGAACAGCCACTTGGTGAACATGTAGCGCCTGCGTGGCTCTCTGTTGTGCTTCCAACTGTATATCAGTAGCAGCAGTGCCTCCCCTTTCTACATTCCTTTGGTCATTGTCTAGATCAATTTCTGTCATGGCATGGGGGCGCCCCTGTGCCTCCTCTGGGTGATCAGATGGCGTGGCTGGGTCCTGCTGACTGGGGACTCTTGCATCTGGGCCGTCATGTTAGCGAGGTCCTCAAGCGTGACCGGCTGTTGCCCATGTTCTGGTATGCTGCCAAGTGGTGGCTTGGATGCCTGTCCCACTGACTGCCGGAGCTTTTTGGATTAAGCCCTACCTGCACTTGCTTTTGTCCCTGGTCTTCGTTTAATCGGGGACTCCGAGGAATGTGACGGGGAGTGTCATCCTGGGGATCAACTCCTTGTGGTGGCAACGCACTGGCGTCCTCTCCGTTTTCTTCCAACATGTCATTACTGGCTGGCCGTGTGTTGGAGGATGCTGGACGATTGCTAAGGCAGGCACCCGCTTCATCCGACAAGGTGGCATCTCCATCTTGGTCTCCCATTGGGAGTCTGCTTCTGCTTGGAGCACAGTGCTTGGCAGAGTAGACGGCTCCGAGGGGGAGCTGACAATATCACTCGCCTCCTCATCCGCCATGATGGCATCAGCTGTCTCAGGCGAGGCCGGAGTCTGGCATGCTTGATCACCTGCCTCGGTGGCAACATCAGAGACGGAGAGAACATCTTCCGATGCACTCAGCTGCGGCCAAAAGCAGCCATGTACCAAGAGGCCAGGTTGCGGCGGCAGGACTAGTTCGGATCCTGGGGCTCCAAGGACTGGCTGTGTCCTCCATGCATCGTAAAAGTAAACACGGTGCAAGGCTTCAAAGGTGTAATCCTGTGCCTTACGCTGCTCAGCAGTGTTCAAAGTTGGTTGGTAACGTTGGGAGTAGCCTACACTACACCTTTGGCCAGGGCCGGTGCTATTATGGAGTCGCCAATGTCCTGTCTGTTGTCCGTCTGTTATGACAAGCCATTCCGGCGTGGGTGACGCATCGACCGCATATCCATAGACTAGCCCATGCACGGTCGTGCCTCCCGGGAGGTGTGGCCCATCCTGCAGGCGGCTGCAAAGCATAGGGTACTGAATTCCTATTAAAGGCTCGTACCTCTTGGGCAACCCTTGCACTTGTCGGCAACATTAAGCTCCAGCAATGCGGGCTGGCCACCCCCGATCTCTCTGCTGCGCTCTGCGCTATAGCCGAAAGTCCAGTGGGCTATCCGGGCTTGTGGCTGCAGACCCAAGACCGACCAGGAGTCCTTCCGGAAGGTCCAGATCAACACTCGAGAGCTCGCTGTACGTGGACTGCAACGTGCGGCCGAACGGAGACCCCGCCTTGACTTTATCCGGGCGGAACCAACTACCACCCAGAGGCCGGTGGCTTACAGCAACTGCTTCTTCTTCGAGATCGGTGTGCCCAATGCCTCGACCGTGGTGAAGGAGCGCCTGAAAGACCCCAGGGAATTCGCGTGGTACCAGATGTTGGGGGCTCGCAGCCCAATGGGGGCTTTGAGAAGGAGCGTGCGGTGAGCTCGCTGCCCGCCACTCCTCCAGGACTCTGTCTAGGGTCCCCTAGCAGTAGCCGAAAGAAGGCACGGCATGCTGGCGCGAAAGCGGATTTCAAGTCCATGGCCTGTTGTGCCTCTTCACTAATGAGCAGGTCTACATTTTCCATATGCGTGTTAAGAGTGGAGTGGGTCTGCCCTTTTTGATCCCAGACTGGCCCCGTGGTGACGATGACGACACGGCAGCCTGGGATGTATGGGGCTGCCTCACCGGCTCGCAGGTCATAGGTCGTGCAGGCAGTGTTGGCTTCTGCCTCCTCCCTACTGGCCGAATAAAATATCTTTGGTGATCCGGTTTAAGCTCAAAGCAGTAAGTAGCTTGGTGATGGCTCCACCCGCAGGATTCTCTTTGTGCACTACTCTTGAGATGGGTGGTAAGGGCCAGCCAGGCGAGCAAGAAAGTGAGAGATCTCGTCTTGCCTGCCCCAAATGCTAAGGTGGACCTGCCGGATCGGAGAGCCAGCGCCAGGCTGGAGGCCAACGAAACAATGTGTCCATTGTCGTGTCTTGCCGCAGTACCCAATGCCTTGGCGAAGTCAGATGCTTGAGGACAATACATAAGTGTACCGCCCGTTGTCAGCAGTTGGAACAAGGCATGCAAACTCTGCAACACAACTGTAGTACATTCCAGATTGTACGGAATGGGCACATGGCCGGGATGCCCAACACAGTGGGCTTATGCTCGGCTGCTAAGCTGCAACAGGTGATCAGCAGTGACCGTGTCCCCTGCCTCAGCGAATGCCAAGACTCGAAACTTCGTTGCTCTAGACTCCAAGATGTGTAGACGGCCCATTTGACCGGTTTCGGCCGGGGGGGGGGGGGGGGGGCAAAGTCCTCCGGGAAGGGCACCAAGGCAACGTCCCAATTACGAGGACTGCTCATGCGTCGGAGTTTCTCACTTAGCGACTCCTCTCCTCTTTTCTTTCGTGACGGGGTCACAAAGGCAAGCAGAAGAGCTAGGACCCAGTAACATCATTCTGCAAGACCAGTCGGTAGGCCTTTCCCACCTGACAGCCCACATGCACTGCATTGGAGGAACTGGTTGCCAGCTGCTCAAAGTCAAGGCTCTGTAGGTGTGCAGGGCAGAAGATAGCGGCATGTGACCACGTGGGAAACGCAATGCAATATTCATGCATGCCCTGCAAACCAGCTGTTGGGGTGATATCAACTACAAGGCCATGTTTCCTGACAGTGGGGCTACTCCATAGATGCCTCGCACTTGCTTCATCTACAAAGGTAAGCTGTGGGAGAAAGAGGGCCAGGATGACAAACACTTCACGGAACGGGATTGGTGCCAGTAGATCTGGCCATTTCCGTCAGCCATTTTGCACACTCACTTGGCTTGTCTTTCAGGCTCATTCCTCACACTCCCCATACGAATTCGACTCGGTGACTTGTGCCTCTCGGCGCACATAGCGCCCCTACCCGTGCAAAAAAAACTCACTTGGCTTGTCTTTGCCTACTCGAAAGTTCTTCAGGAGGAGGGCCTGTGCTTCCTCCATGGAGGCTATTTGCTGTCCTGCCACGCAGCGCTGGAGCAGTTGGAGAAGGTCTTTGTCTGACCGGTGGAGATTAGACACCAGCAGGCTAATAGCACCTTCCCAGTCTTCACTTGTCATGGCGGTTTCAAATCGAACCCACGAGGCTGGCCGCATTGGTGCGGCGATTCTATCGCGGTTAGGAATGACATTGGGGTGCGTGAGCTTCAGGTCAGCTAGACTGACCTTACCTGCAGGGAGCTGACACTGGAGCCAGTGCCAGTAGTTGTGCCCATCGAACGGGCAGAATCTTCGACATACGTGATGTGCAGGGATTGCTGGAGCATGTCAAGTTTGGCTTCCAATCGCGCAAGCAGTCTTCTGCAGCATGGACGAGGTGGTAGTGGTGCCTGTCCTGGTCCGCAGTGGCAACTAGAGCCGCTAATACACCTTTTTGGCATGGCTATGGCACCCAGTCGTGCGATGATCTGACTAGTGGGCCACAGGCAGCGAATTGCCAAGGCAATCACTGCTCCAGTGTAACTGCCGGCACTAAAGCCATTCACTGTGAAGTGAGTCGGGTCGGGCGTCGCATGCATCAAACCCACGGTCCAGCAGTGGACCCTTCAGGCAGGGGGTCGTGCGACCGTCGCCCGCAGAGGGTTTCCAGTGGCATCCGACTATTCCGGAACAGCGCATTCCTTCACGGGTGCCACGTTGGAAGCGTGTACCCTGGACTTAGGTTTTTGGGACACCGCCTCAGCGCATACATGTGTCTCTCGAGAGTCAAACGGTGTGAAGACGTTTGTGTGACCCAAGCCTTTTCCCCAAACCTATTTCAAAACGGAGAGCTCATTGGTCCACATACGTATTTGGAGTTCCACCGCAAAAAGCTCTCCTTAGCACAAGCCAAAGCTCGGTTTGAGAAAGATGCACCCAAGCGAAAACGTCAGCCTGATGTCATGCTCTATTGCCGAAACTGCAGCCCCCGCAGCAATATGCCAGACAGACTTCTACCCCTTCGGGACCGGGAAGCATGGTATAAAGTTTTAGAAGAAGGAATGGACCGTCTGTGCACCCAGTGCCGAAGCCCAGAGTCAGGAAAGCAGCCTCCGACGCCCACCGATGGGCCAGATGCGTGTGCACATTGCAGAGGGAAACACGGTCCTCCCACAACGGCCGGCTTTTGTCGCCGCTGCCTCGCCACAGTGCGTCTGTCGCGCGCGAGATGTGACAAAGGAAAAAAGATTCCCACTAAAACCCTACGCCAGTTTACTCCGGAAGAAATTCGTCGCAAAAAAGCAACCATCATGTGCGGCGTGCCCGCTGCAAGACCTGTGTTGCGAAGACGCCTTCAGCCACGGCCAAGCAAGGCCTCTGCACCCACTGCGACAAAGCCATAAGCATAACCCACCTGCGCAACTACTCCTCTGAAACCAACGCAGGTGTGTGTCGGGCTTGCGCAAGCAAGCGCGAACGAGCGCCAAAAACTTGTTGTTAGTGCTCCCAGCCCATCAAAGACGCTGCTACACTGGGAGCCTGGCGCTTGGATTGTGCGTATCCCAACTGCGATGGTTGTGGGACAGAAAAACGACCCCAAAACGGAAAATACCACGCCAAGCGCGTGCCCGCATGGACTTGTCAAAAATGTCTAGCCAAAAAATGCGCCCAGTGCGACGCCATCCCCGGAAAGTACCAGGACTGGTGTGTGAACTGTGCATTTCCTCCTTGCAGTGGTGGTTGTGGCCAGCCTCGGCCCTATAAAAAGCTGAAGTACCATGCCCAAAACATACCAGAGTGGTACTGTGACACCTGTCGGGACGGTTACCCACCTTGTCCAAACTGTGGGGCAGCCCGCCCAGATGACCGTGCTTATCATATGAAAACCATGCCTGAGTGGACCTGCGCAAAGTGTTTCCCAAAAGCTTGCAGTCAGTGTGGCCGGGCCATGCGCGGAAAGGCAGCAGCCGACGCATGGTGTCATGCCTGCGCCTATCCTCCGTGTGACAAGTCCTCGGCCGCAGGAAAAGGGGTACCATGCCAAAGTCCACCCATAATGGACATGCGAGGGCTGCGCAAACAAGTGCTGCTCCACTTGTGGCAAGCCCTCAGGTGCGCGAGCCAGAGCTGACGCTCAATGCCTAGCCTGTGCCTTCCCACCATGCAGTGCAGGGTGTGGTGCCGAACGCCCATCCCAGAATAGCAAGTACCACGTTGGACAACTGCCAACTTGGATATGCCAAAACTGTCAGACCACAAACGCAGCTGCTCCACCTCATGACAAGCAACTTGGAGCCGTGCCCAAAAAAAGACGCATGAATTCGTGTGAAAACTTGCCTGAGTGGACTTGTCCCTCCCGAGGTACCCGAAGAACGAGCGCCGTACTTTGAAACAGTTTCATGACCCTCATTTCCAACCTCCGGCCTTAATGCCCACTCGGGCATTGCACACCCTCGCAGTGTCAGAGATCTCGACGCAGAGTTTCGCCAAACAAAAGCTGTGAGCCAGTGGCCAGAGCGTCGCTCCTGCCAGCTACCCACAACCCTGTGATGACTCGCAGGTATTTCGACACAATGCGAATTTCCTTCGAGCCTATTTCGTATTGCCAGAACAGAGCTCACGCCAGCGGCAAGAGCGTCGCTCACGCGAGCTACCCACAACCCTGTGATGACTCGCAGGTATTCTGAGACACTGCAAATTTCCTTCGAGTTTATTTCGTATTGCCTGAACAGAGCTCAGCTTCGCCTCTGGCTAGAGCGTCGCTCAAGCCAGCTACCCGCACTCCCTGTGTAACTCACAGGTCTCTGTAGACAATGAGAATTTTGTTCGAACCTGTTTCGTATTGCCAAAAGAAAACCAGAGCTCCGAACGCCCACCCCAGAATAGCAAGTACCACGTTGGACAACTGCCAACTTGGATATTATGCCAACGCAGCTGCTCCACCTCATGACAAGCAACTTGGAGCCGTGCCCAAAAAAAAGACGCATGAACTCGTGTGAAAAACTTGCCTGAGTGGACTTGTCCTTCCCGAGGTACCCGAAGAACGAGCGCCGTACTTTGAAACAGTCTCATGACCCTCATTTCCAACCTCCGGCCTTAATGCCCACTCGGGCATTGCCCACCCTCGCAGTGTCAGAGATCTCGACGCAGAGTTTTGCCAAACAAAAGCTGTGAGCTAGTGGCCAGAGCGTCGCTCCTGCCAGCTACCCACAACCCTGTGATGACTCGCAGGTATTTCGACACAATGCGAATTTCCTTCGAGCCTATTTCGTATTGCCAGAACAGAGTTCACGCCAGCGGCAAGAGCGTCGCTCACGCGAGCTACCCACAACCCTGTGATGACTCGCAGGTATTCTGAGACACTGCGAATTTCCTTCGAGTCTATTTCGTCTTGCCTGAACAGAGCTCAGCTTCGCCTCTGGCTAGCGCGTCGCTCAAGCCAGCTACCCGCACTCCCTGTGATGCCTCACAGGTCTCTGTAGACAATGAGAATTTTGTTCGAACCTGTTTCGTATCGCCAAAAGAAAACCAGAGCTCGATCCTGTGTCGTGCTACCCCACTTCGACAGCAACAGCTGAACGACTCCGAGAGGAAAGAAAAAAGGAGCGGATGTGCTTTTCCTTGCGCTTTTTCATGTGAATGTGGAAAGCAGCTGTCTTGTGCTGTGCGCTTTCGTGTCTTTCTTGCATGTGCTACACATTTTGCACCAAGACACAGTTAACCATAAACACACAAACAATCGCAAACAAAGCGTGCCAGAACAGAGGTTTGCGCGGGGCCTGGGACATGGGGCATCCCTGCTGTCGTGTGTTCTTGTGAATGTGGAATGCAGCTCTCTTGTGGTGTGCGCTTTCATGTTTTTGTTGCATGTGCGACACGTTTCGCAATGAGACGCAGTAAACCACAGACAGACAAACAATGACAAACAGAGCGTGCCAGAACAGAGGTTTGCGCGGGGGGTGGGACATGGGGCATCCCAGCAGCATCCTCCAAATTGGAGGAGGCTGACTGCTCTGGCTTCTCTGAAAAGAAGCCGACTCGCAGGTACTTTGACACAATGCGAATTTCCTTCGAGCCTATTTCGTCTTGCCAGAACAGAGCTCAGCTCCCCCAATGGCAAGAGCGTCGCTCACGCCAACACCCGCCCTCCCTGTGAGGACTCACGACAGGTTGCAGTCAGTGTGGCCGAGCCATGCACGGTACGGCAGCAGATGTTTGATAACCGTGGTCAACCACTGGTCCCTCCCGAGGTGCTCAAAGACCAAGTTCCGTACTTTGAAACAGTTTCATAACCCTCATTTCCAACCTCCGGTCTTAATGCTCCCTCGGGCCCACAGCCCAGGCAGCAGCTGTCGGCCGGCAGCAAGAACGTCGCTCATGCCATCCAGCCGCTCCCAAGCTGAGGCAACCCCCGCAGAGAAAGGGCCAGCAGACGAGCGTGGCTTCAGAGACATCGACGCAGAGTTTTACCAGACAAAAGCTGTGAGCCAGTGGCCAGAACGTCGCTCATACCAGCTGCCCACAGCCCCTGTGACGACTCGCAGGTATCTTCGCACAGTGACCATTTCGTTCGAGCCTCGTTTCTCTCGCCAGAAGAAAGCTCGAGCTCGCTCCCTTTTCGTGCTACCTCTTTGCGACCGCAACAGCTGAACGAGTCCGAGCGGAAAGAAAAAAAGGACCAGTTATGCTTTTCGTTGTGCTTTCTTGTGAATATGGAATGCAGCTGTCTTGTGATGTGCGGTTTTATATTTTTGTTGAATGAGCTACACATTCCGCACCAAGACGCAGCAAACCGCAGACGGACAAACAATCACAAACAAAGCGTGCAAGCGCAGAGGTTTGCGCAGGGGCTGGGACATGGGGCATCCCTGCTGTCTTGTGAACGTGGAATCCAGCTGTCTTGTGATGTGCGCTGTCATGTTTTTGTTGCCTGTGCGACGCATTTCGCATCAAGACGCAGTAAACCACAGACAAACAAACAATTACAAACAAAGCGTGCCAGAACAGAGGTTTGCGTGGGGGCTGGGACATGCATGGGGCATCCCAGCAGCATCCTCCAAACTGGAGGAGGCTGACTGCCCTGGCTTCCCTGGGAGAGCCGTTGCAACTGAAAACTAGTCCGCCGTCTCGCTCCTCGCCCCCGCCGCTCGAAAGCTAGTACCCCAGCGTCGACTACATGTGAAAATCTTGCAACCATGTTGGGTCGCCTGTCTCTGTTGTCTCTTTCTCCGTCTCGCTCTCTGTCGGTCTCTGTCTCTGTCTCGGTGTCTCTCTCTCTCTGTCTCTGTCTTCTCTGTCTCTGGCTCTGTCGGTTGGCCTGCGAAGCGAAGCTATCTGGTGCGCATCTTCGCCCTAGGTTGGGCCAAGTTGGGCGCATGTGGTCTATGTTGGGGACATCTTGGACCCATGTCGAGCCTATGTTGGGCCTATGTTCGCGTATGTTGGCCCCGCGTTGGCCTATGTTGGCCCTAAGCGAAGCGATCTGGTGCGCATCTTCGCCCTAGGTTGGGCCAAGTTGGGCCCATGTGGTCTATGTTGGGCACATCTTGGACCCATGTCGAGCCTATGTTGGGCCTATGTTGGCGTATGTTGGCCTATGTTGGCCCTATGTTGAGCCATCTTGGAGGCTATGTTGGGCATATGTTGAGGATATGTTGGCTATCTGGGGCCTGTTGCGGACATGTGAGGCAATTTATGTTGAAAAAAATCTTCCGAGACAACTTTCTACGAATTTTTCCTTCCCGCGAAGCAAAAACCACGAAAAAACCTACATTTTTTAACATCGCCAAGACGAAATTCTCGTCCGCCGAGGGCCCCAAAACCCTGTAAAACACGAGGTTTTTGAACATCGCACGCAAAAAACACTGTAAATTACAGGGGCATCAGTGACCCGGTGGTCCCCCCGTTTTGGTCCCGAGGGTCGGCAGGGGGCGCGCCCGTATATCCGGGCGCCGGCCACGCCCACGTTCCTTTGCCGGAGGCCTTCGGTTGGTAACCGAAGGTTATATACGCTCGCCGCCCCTGCCGCCGACCCTTTTGTTGAGCCGCGTGTGTACCCTGTGTCGACCCCCGGTCGACCCCCGGTCGACCCCCGGTCGAATCCGGTCGACGGATGTATATGTATCTACCAAGTTTTTTGCGTAGGATGTTCAAAAACATCGTGTTTTACAGTGTTTCGTGGGTGTCGGCGGACACGACTTTCGTCTAACAGGGCGCCGGTGGTGTCGGTTATGCGTGCCGCGCGGACAGGCTTAATCGACATTTCGTGGGTGTTGGGCACGTAAGTTGCCTAACATATCCCCAACATAGGCCAAGATAGCCAACATATGCCCAACATAGCTTCCAAGATGGCTCAACATAGGGCCAACATAGGCCAACATGGGGCCAACATACGCCAACATAGGCCCAACCTTGGCCAACATAGGCCTAACATAGGCCGACCTAGGCCCAACATAGGCGCAACTTGGGCCCAAGATGTGCCCAACATAGACCACATGGGCTCAACTTGGCCCAACCTAGGGCCAAGATGCGCACCAGATAGCTCAACTTGGCTCAATATAGGCCCCACCAAGTCTCAAAGAGAGAGAGAGAGAGAGAGAGCGAGAGAAAGAGAAAGAGAGAGAGAGAGAAAGAGAGAGGACCCAGCCCTGCACATACCCAAACCCAAATAGGCCGGCGCCCGCCTGTCAGGCGTAAGCCTCATAAATAACCTTCGGTTACCACCGAAGGCCCTCCGGGCAGGGCACGGGCTTCGTGGCCGGCGCCCGGATTTACCAGGCTACCGCCTGCAGCCGCCGACCCCAAGGGAAAATGTAGTGGCAGGGTTGGGTCCCGGGATGGTCGCGGGCGGGGTCCTGCCAAAATCTAGACGAAGCCAAGAGCATTCCTACGAAAATGCTGGAAAAGCCGTATAGGCATGAGCACAACAATGGAATAAAGTATGTTAGCAATAGGTTAGCAATTTTTTGGGGGAATGCTGGAAAAACCTTTGAAAATCCTACAAATCCAACAGGAAATGTGACAAAATCTAGGAAAAATCAAGGGTGTAGGCACGAGTACA
>CAXAMN010021690.1:0-29320 GCA_963970005.1 Durusdinium trenchii
AATAATGACTTGTTCGCTTAAAACTGTTTAAGCGACCATTAAAAAAAACACAATCACACACACAGCTGTTTCATTTGAGCTACTGTAGAATAATGTACAAGCTGCAACAGTCTACAAGCAAATCAGATTTGATAATCCCTGGAGCGTTCTACAAGGCCTTTTCTGCAAAACAATGTGTTCCTATAGTCGTGGATTCATGAGGCTCTTTGAATTAACCAGATCTTGGCCATTTGCTTTAAACAAAAAACCGCCGCTGCTTCTTCCTCTGAGTCCAGACCTCTCCATCTTCAGGTCTTCTCCATCGTCCGTGCGCTCTTGGTGGACCCCGACGTGCTCTGCGCCTTTCGGCCCTTGTCACTGGTACCCTTGGACGTGAAGCCACGCATGGCGCTGCTGCTGCGGCTCTGGCAGCGTGGTGGCTTGGAGCAGATCGCCCAGTTGCTGGACGTGCCGAATGAGAAGGACGTGCAGGTGGGGAGAGCTTTGATGTAGTGGACGACAACCTTGGGCATGCTGAGCTAAAGATGGACTGACTACAATACTTGGAGTACAGACACCTTGGAGATGCTTGGAGGAGTTCTTGTATGAATGAAAGACGAATTGGGATTTGCTTGTATTTGTTCTTAAGATGGAAGAACCCCCAGTAGTAAGCAGTGAGTGTTCAACAGAAAGTAGATGTTCGGCTCGAGCAGACTCAGAGGTTTTCTTGGTCGATCACACGGATGAGGATTGGGGTTTCATAGTTCATGGTATTTCATGTTTAATCATCATCAACTAAGGACGCTACTAGGGGCTCCTGGCATCGCTACTAGGAGCGATCGGACGCTACGAACGGGGCTCCTGGCCTTACTACTAGGAACAAGGAGCTACTATAGTAACAAGAAGCTACTATATACTTGAGGAGTTCGCCTTGTCGTGGGAGAAGAACACCCCGGATCCTTCCACCTCCTTCCTTCCCTTCAGCAGAGTTTCTTCGGCGCGTCCCTCAGGTGTATCGTCCTCGTGCACGGACTTTGGTCCTGGGGAACTGCCAAGAGGACTTGACCACCACAGCTGATGATGATGTACATATCGATTTGGATGATCACCTCTGGCGAGAGGAGGATGAGTTTGAGCATGAGCTGGCTGGATGTTCTTCAACATGTTTTTGGTTTTGGGGACACCATGAGACTCCGAAACCATGAAAGATTAAAGAACTTGTTCTGTAGTTGCGCACACAAAGAATGAACCGGTCTGGGAAAACTCGGACTCCTTCGGCAGCCTCCACTCTCCTGCCCGGATCTATTTGAAGTGCCTCAAAGTAGATCGATCAATTATCACAACATAATGATGTTTTAATTAATATATCATGATTATAAACTAAACATAACAATTAATGTATAGATAACTCCCACCTGTTCTGAATTTTAACATGTGTCAGTGTCAGTGTGATGTTTTGTGTTGTTGGATTCGTGTTCATCATTTTTCCAATTTCGGAAGACATCCACCGACCGCATTCCGAGACGTCGCACAACTTGAGGTGGTTGGAAGCCTCCGAAGCCTCGGCTTCACGCGCCTCGGCCGCCTCGGCCGCCTCGGCCGCCTCGGCCTCCGCCTCCGCTCGCGGCTCCGCGAGCCGCGGCGTGCCGTGCAGTTGCTTCGGGCGCAGCGTGCTGAATGCGGACGTGAGGGTCTTCCGACTGGGATGAGAAGCGGGCCTCTTTAGATGCCCAGATGAGGCCATGTGATCCAGGAATCCTATGATGAGGATAATAAGAAGTGAGCAAAGAGTCATGAGTCATGGTCAGCTATATATAGTTGTTGAAATGGCAGGTCTCGAGAAGGTAAGGAGCCAGTCAAGCAATTTGCAGCACTGGTTACATACACTTTGCCGGGAGATGGGACCTTGGGATAGTAGAGTCGTAGAGAGCCCAGCACACTCCTGCAGGTCAGGGCTTCCGGTCGCCCAGTGTTAGTTTTCACTCGAACAGGAATCCTGGTGACCAGCGACCATGTACATAGGGCTTCCGCGGACCGCAAGATGCCGTCCGACGAGTCGTCTCCGACCGTGTCGCCCGTGGGTCGCCCGTCCCGGCGTTCGAAAAGCCCGGCAGTCACGTGCGCGCGAGCTCCCACCAGGTCACTGTCAGTGTGAAACACCAGGTCACTGCCCTAAGAAATGGACACTTCCTTGGACAAAACATCTATGAATTAAGGATCTGCACCGCTGCATGGTGATTTGAATTAGAGTCCGAACAGATGAATCCAGGCACTCACGGGTCACCAGCCATGATGTTGATTAATGCTGGTTGCACGAGCCTCTATGTCAACCTGATCCTTCGAGGATCCACAGGGAAATACTCAGACTTTGATGCTTGTGGGACCACTGGGAGCAACTAAAGACCAGCTTTCAGAATGAACTTGCTTATTGCTTGGTGGATTGGTGCCGTAGAAACCAGTATTTCAACTTATCTAATTTCCTAGTTTGAAGGCACAGCAGGGATCTGGTTTGGGGTGCATCAGATTGACTGCAACTGTGTGGAAAAACCTTGCTATTGGCGGTATCGGGTCACCAGGTCCCTGTTAATCCTCCAGTAAATAAGATTAAATAAGAAACGATTGTACCAAGTCATGTGTTTCTGGGTCCTTGCTGCAGTCCCACTTGACTTCGTTTGGGTCGCGAGATGGGATAGAATCGATCATGATCATCCATGATCTACGACTGACTGGTCCTGGGCCCATTTAAGCCCCAAGGGGGGCCCTGGCGGAACGCTCAACAGCAGGTATACATCGATCGGAAGTGGCCAACTCCTTTTCGACCTGGAGCTGATCGAAAGGACCGGCATGTCACCCGGGCGGACAAGCCGGCGTCTCGACACAGCCCGTGGCATAGCCTGTGGCCTTCCAAGAGAGAGAAGAAACCCATTGTTTGAGGAACAGTCAATATATGAAATTGACTGTTCCTCAAACAATGGATTTCTTCTATTATGTCAATATGATTTCTTCATATTTCTTCCCAATTTTGGGTGAGTGAATGTCCATCCAGACCTTGATGTATATCCGCCTCTCAGGCTCTCTCTTAATGAACTGATGACAAAACATCCGATGCCCAAGGATCGATGACCATTCCACCGACATAAGAATTCCATGGATGGATTACCACAGATCACTCTTCCAAGGATCTATATATATATATATGTTTTACAGCAAGGATTTACAGCCTCTTTACAGTTTAAAGAGGAGGGATTCAATACTTTGGAACGTGATTTCAGTTTGGGTTCTTTCTTAAGCAATGTAGTGTACAGAAAAAAAAGAGTTTGACCCGTACTGATTCATGCAGCCAGAACTGCGAGAACCCTTTGCTTTGATCCACTAGCAGGATGCCAAAGCAGCATCAGAAGGCACAAAGCACTCACGGCAAATCCCTCCGTCGCCCTTTCGGGCCCAGGAACCTGGCTTTCGGCCGCTTTCGGAAGCCACGCTCCGTCAGGATCCGTTTCCTGGGCATCCGCATCGCTCAGATCTCCCTGGTGGACCCCCTCTACGCTGGGTCACCGCCATCCGACCCTTGACGAAAGAGGTCGGAGAGGTCGTCCCGTCTGCTTCACTTCGCTCGGGCCGGAGTTTCTGGTAAAGCGGTGAAGCGGGTCGGAGGTGAAGAACCCAGAGCGGGCGCTCTGGGGTCCCGAAGGTCGCTATGGGAAGGGGCTGGTGGAGAAGAAAAGTGTTTCAGTTGAGGATCTTAGAGGTTTGTATGATTTGATAGTTTCTGAACAGAAATTGGGGATTCCTGTCGCATTGGCCAGAGGACACTTTGAAGCTGCCCCTGCTATAAATTGGTAGCCTGTTTCACTGTGAACCACCCACTGAGGTAGATGTCCGACGGGCTTTACGCCACTTGGATGAGCTGGTGCCACGCCACACATGTCCTCTCTGTGCATCAACCATCGAGACATATTGGATCCATATTACATCCATTTGGATCCCAAACTATAATATTATGTAAACTATATATGTTTAAAATCTATGTTCGTACGGGGTTTCTCATGAAGAGATACCTGTAAAAAAAAGTTGGGAACCATGTCATGCCCCATTGTTCTATTGCTGTTAAATCATTTATATATCACCCAAGAAGACTCCCAGATCCTCCAGCTCCATGCTGGTCATCCAGAAGGTTTCGTTAGCCTGACTTGGACAGTTTGGAATAACGCAGGTAAATGATCCTGTGCAGAAGCAGCGGCATCATATCAACAACATTGATTGACTTCTATACAGCGGAAAATATATCAAACAACAGATTGTTATGCCCTTATCCAGCTTATCCAGCAATAAATAACATCACGTTGAGTATTGGACCGTTCTAGCCTTTTTATCCGTGCAGTGCGAGTTCGTTTTTGTATAGCTGCATGAGTTAATTGAAAGTCTTTGCAGCATTGGCATGGGTTTGTTTTGCTTAACACGGCCATTATTTACTAAGCTTACATATTGTTCATCATCACGATTATCAACGTCATATATATATATATATCATCATATATCATAACAATAATCATCACATGTCACGTGGCAGTCTCAGAGTAATATTAGTGTGGTTCATTTGCGTCTCGGATGATGTATATATATATATGTAATGTATAACAGTTTAACATCATTTGTATGTATTTGGCAGACATTTGCATGGGCAAGAGTCCATGCCCGAGATCTCAGATATACGCATTGATGCCCCGGCTACAATTATATAAGCACTCTCCCAAGAAAGAACCAAGGCAACATGTTGGGCCAGCAAACCGTGGCTGCCGTGGCTGTTGGTTGAACCATCGCATTGTATCATTCAGTACCGTACCTGCTTGTTTCACCATGTGTTTTGAACCACACTCTTCTTCAATGCCTGAGTTTAAAACACCAGCATGCTTTCGTGCATCAGTTTACGAAACACCATGATATGCGATATCAGTATAAATATTGCATATTTGCATGTATTTGTCAATTCAACCACCATAATGGCGTGTTAATACAACGGGTGACCTCCGGTCAAACGCTTTCTAGGATGGACAAACCTATTGTCAGAATCATGCAGTCGGATCAGCTTCCGAAACCTGAACAAACCTTTGATGCTGCCAGGTGGTGTGACTAAGTCTCCAATATAGTTCACTGCGTCTTGCATTTTTTTTGGTGGAATCATGTGTATCGTGTGAACATCAAAGTGTCCTATAATTACTGTAAATGAACATACTGTACCATAGTATACCTGAAGTGATGAAGTTTCAATCACCTCAGCTCAAGCAGTGACAGCAGTTTGGCTCCAGTTGACATAAAATCGGAGGCCTCCACTCACCTGCCTGCATCGCCTCTTCACCTCAGGCGAGTTCACAGATTGGCAGCGGGCAGCTGCACAACTCTGCCGCTGCTTGGTGCCATACGAAGGAGGTGGGAGGAGGCTGGACCCCTCAGGGTAAACCCAGTTCCTACCCTTTGGTGACAGCACTGGAGGTGGGGCACGTCTGTGCCCGCCACTCGGCAGGGCAGGTTGAAGATAGGACCGGCTATGTCAGCGGCCGAGGACATGAGCCAGCGGAGGTCTTGGTCTTTAGCGAGGTCTGGGACTACTACGAGACTTGCTGCGCCTCGGACCGGGGACATCTGGGACGAAGTGATGCGACTGTACTGACCGACTACCCTGCTCACGCTACCCAGACCGGCAGGGGGTAGCTGTTTTCAGTGGTTGAATGCGACCGGGAAGATCGCACCCATGACTGAGATGAAGGCGATCTTGAACATATAGATGCGACTGAATATCGCAAACCAAATCCGATGTTTTTCTTGGCTTCTGAGCCATCCATACCCTGCCATGCCCACGACCTCCTGAGCCTTTTCCGCGTTTGGTTGAAGGCGGTCAATTGGAAAACATGTCGAGGAAAATTCACGCAGTGAACTGCAGAAACATTTTTTGTTCAAGGGGGGAATCGATCTTAATGTATGTCAACATATTGCATGGTTTGGGTGCAAACCATGGGTTTCACGGGTGGTTCGACACCGTTGTCCAACCAATAGAGGTCACCGGATATATTCCAAACCTTCGATGAAATCACCCAGCCACCCACTACCCACATGCAAGTGTTGGTGTTCTTAGTTTTGTAGCATTACTGAACCCTGTCAAGTGATTTTTGCATTGGCTGCATCGAAGGTTCCAAGGCAGTCTTTTGCGGATGATTTGCTCCATCTCGGTGATCCACGTGTTTCAAACGCCTTGGTGATCCACGTGTGACCCACGTGTGGTCCATCGAAGCGCGCTCGTGTCTTCACACTCCCTGCCACACCGCTGTCGCTTGCGCCTGCGCTGCCACACCACTGGTTTCATCGGCCGCCTAAGGCGAATCCGATGGCGGTCTGGGCGCCTTCCCGGACGCAGATCGATACAGGCGACCGAGTAACCGCGTAGGCAAAGATAGAACCTGGAAGCTCCATTTGAATCATGATTTGTCCAATCCAATCCAGGGTGTTGCCTGGGTGACCCGCTGGATTTCACCTGACAAATTTCTCCCTCTAGGCAGCCGTGCGACCTGCTTCTGCACTGCTCGGGATGCCTAGCCAGTGTGGAAGACGAGGGGATGGGTGTGGCAGATCAAGTGGATATGTCTCCGGCACGCAACATCCGACCCATCTAAAGTTGGTGGCCGATGCATTGGATGTGACTGTGGGGATCTGAAGATATCTGGACCTTCTCACCCCAGCTGGACTGGCTCCCAAAACCAGTTTTCAGTTGCCGTGGTTTGATCGTCCATGATCCAATTCCTGAGGTGATGCGGCTTGGCCGGGCGCAGATGAGGAGCAGAATCTGCACCGGGAAAGTGGTGGATCAACGACTTGGGACACAAACTGATGCCTACGGCCAAACCATAATGAGTTTGTCCACGTGGGATACATTCCTTTGTTTTGCCATGTTCCAACATGAGCATTCTCCAACTTATTTGTATTTGGTTCGCCACGGTTTCTCAGTCAGTTGCTGAATCCTGGGCTTTTCCTCAGTGGCTCCTCCGGTTTAGTCAACACTTCTTTTGGAGTCACTAAGGTCGAGCGCACAACTGACCCTGCTGTCCATCGCCGCCCACTGCCAGGAAATTGAGCAGCTGGCTCAAGTCTCCTTGAGCAGAGGCCGGGTGCCAAAAGCTGTTTAGTCGTGTCTGGTTGAGAGGCGGTTTCAACAAGTGCCTACTATTCTTAAATGGATCTTCTTGTTATAAGTTTGTGGCCTGCAAGAAAATATATAATGTCGAATTTTGCTGGCAATGTTGACGCAAAGTAGGTGTACAGGCACGTCTTTGAAGTACTGTATTAAGGTTTGACAGCAGTTTGTTAGTTTGTTTCAGGACGGGTCGTGAGTGTTTGATGGTGCTCCAAGAACACTGATGTTATGTTTCTTTGCTGATGCACAAGCAGAGCACGCAGAACAGTATCTTAAGCCACCGAGCCGTTGAGGGGCCACCCTGAAGCATTTGCACAGGTCAGAACTCATACTCAACCCCTGAGTGGTTCCTTGCCCCAACAAAAGCCTGCCATGTGGTCCATGTCGTAGCTCGAGACTGACTAGCCCATCTATGGCCTATGTACTTCTCCAGGTTGGTGGATCCAAGAAACGAACAGCTGGCAAACCTCGGAAGCCCCAACGTTTCTCCAAGAGTACGAGTACCACGATGTACCAAGAGCCCGTGCTGTGCTCGAGCCCGCCCCCGGTCGGGTCACCGAAGCGAGGTATACCCGTTCGTTGGGAAACACTGAAGCGAACGTGGAAACATGTGGAAAAGGGGTGAGCATGTGACATGGATGCCCCACCGACTGGTAGACTTCATCCATGTTCATCCATCTTCATCCAATTTCAGGCATCGATGTTAGATATTAGAGATCTATATAACCCTAGAGAAATGGTTGACCTGGTGTTTGTTGTGTAAAATCCTGAACTGATTCGGTAGTCAGCCTATTCAATTAAAGGTGGGCCAGGAAGCCTCAAGTTACCATGCAAAATCACGTGGCTGGCCTCGCCTCCGACCATGAGATGCCGAGATGCCGCATGCCACATGAGATGTCTTCACTTTGACATGACTACCATGACTAAAGACTGCCCCAATCACTGCATGTACATCCACGGCATTTGAGGTCTTCTTTTTCTTGCACGTGCCATTTTGTTTGGGGTTGATTGTTCAACACACTCTTCCAGGCGGCCATGCACACCGTCCGTCGCACACCGCGCAGACGTCCGTCGCAGACGGCCGAGACGTGGCGACGCAGGCGGTTTGTTGGCGCAGCTCTCACACCAATCCTCGGGCGACGCCACCGACGTGGCGGGCATTAGCGAGGCGGGTTGGGTGGTCGGTGAGAACGGAGGTCGGGTGGTTTCAGTAACCAGCGATGATGCGTCGTTCAAAAAGAGTACCCTTGGCCCCTGGATGATCACATAATGTCAAAAGCTGTGGATGCTGATTGTTACTTTGTGCTCAGGATGACTTGCTTTGAAACTTGAAAAGGTTCATCGGAAAGGCCATCCAAGCATCTTGTGGATGTGCTTCCCCCCAATCCAACCAGATCGAGAGGGTTTCTGACTTTATAATAATTTTAGACCCGGAACCCAGATCAAAGCCAGTTGCTACATGGACAGCCGTTTGATTGGGTCAAGGTTTTTGCTGTTGGGTCCGGCCAAGTGAGTGACAATTTGAAAGGGTCACTGGTATGTCACACATCAATGTAGTTCCAAACCACGTCACATGCCATAGGCATCACCTTGTCCCCTGCCTGTTTGTTCTTTTTGGAGGGTTGGTGCTCATTGACGAACCAAGTGCCAAAAACAGACACCAGCCTCAGTCTCTAGCAGCTCCAGTCACAACTGAGTTGGACCGTCCAAATCGACCAAGGCGCGGTGATCGCTGCGCATCGCTCTGCGCATCGCTTTGCGCATCGCTGCGCGCATCGCGAGCTTTGTTGCGGCAGGAGACGAACAGCCGTGGTCACAGCCTGAGGCCACTCATGGCCCGTGCCTGGGTTCAGATGGATGCTCAAGGTGCGCTCTTCTTTTGCCTTCCTGGCACAAGAAAATTAGAAGTATCAGGCAACATTCACCAGACAACTCACACGGCTTGGCTGTAACATGCAACAACAATAGCTCAATAATGCTGCAAATGTTATGGCAAACTAAGTAAGCATTCTTGCTGCCAAATGACATTTGTACCTGTTTTTGCTGCCAAGTGTTCTACTTTCTTCTAGATTATTGTCTACTGTAATTTCTTCCAAGGACTTTCCTGAGGTATCCAGTGGATGGTGAAGAGCTTTGTATAGTACAGAAGGAGAGTAGATAGGAGGAATCGAAGCAGCTGTCGCAAACACAAAGCACGTGCACAGCAACCGCAGGCAGCTTGGACGATGTGGGCTACTGCCCTTCCAGACCCTCTCAGCCACTGCTGGTGGAGGTGGAAGATGACATCCTAGACGCTGGAAGTGAACATTTCTAATAGCTTCTTGTTACTACTAGTAAGGCACTTGTTACTAGAAGCGATGCACTTGTTCCTAGTAGCTTATTGTTCCTAGAACACTGGAAATTCTGGATCATTGTGAATCATGCTTGATCACTGTGCACCAACTGATGGACTTCAGACATGTCCAACGCATTTGACACCTGGTTAAAAATAATAAATAAAAAACACAGACACACGCACACACACCAAAAAGAATTCAGAAAGCAGGCTCGACAAGCGAGGGGGTTCTTCCAAACGGCTTCAAAGATGCAGCGGATGTCAAGGGCGCTGAGAAAGGATAAAGGCATGTTGTTGCTGGTGAAATGGATTGAAACGCTTGTTAAATATATGTTAATTACTGTATAAAATTTATTGTTTTGCTTAGCTATTTAGGACGGTTTTGCGGGCATGTGATGGCAAACGATGGCTTCCAAAAAAAGAAGCAGTTCATGAGAACGCCTTTCGCTCTGTCCTAGAGCCTGAGGTTCGTGGCAGGAATAGGCATTGGTTGGCTCCCCAAACCCGACTCGTTTGAAAAGCTAGTTCTGGCTTGCCACGGGCCAACAAATGATCAGGGATACATATGATGCTGATGTGGGTCAAACCAGGTCTTTGCAGAGGCTCGGTTCAAACCAGCCTCTCTTGCTGAGGAAGCTTGCCGGGAGGCAATTGAAGAGACCAAGACGGGCCAGCCTCGGTGTGATTCTGGGCCACAAAGAAGGGGATGGTCAGCAAGGGATTGGTCAGGGACCACTGAAGGAAAATCAAAGCCAAGAGTCCCACGGACCGTAAAGGAAACTGGCTTTGTAGGTATGCATTTTCCTGGAGTGGGTGTTTTGAAGTGTTTTCCTGGTTCGTAGATACCTTTTTGCAATAGAAGCTATAGACTACCGGGGCTTTGATAAGAGCTTTGTGATCATTGCCAAGAAGTGTTTGACATCTTGGAAGAGTCAAGGACTGTTAGAGACTCGAGTGCATGCCGGGTTGTTTTGCCCTAGCCCCGGTCAATTCCCTGGCGTATGGTTTTCCTGTTTGTGGCCGTTTGCTTGCCATATGACACTTGGGAGACCTTAGAGCGCACTGTTAAACATGACCTGGACCAGTTTGTTCCATCCAATATTGAGCTATAAATTTAGGACCTCCATGAGCTTTCGCCGCACAGCTACGCAACCAAGACTGGAGGAGTTGAAACAAGGTGCTTGGTGATCAGAGATACAATCCTGCGTGAAACATGGTGAAATAACTGGCAGTGACGTCTCTGGCAGTTGCCCCATGGAGAAAGCATATGGAGAAAGCTTGGAACCAAGCTTGCGAACGACTGTCACTCCTTGGTCGCTCCGCATGACATGTATAGGGTGAATAGGTGCCACGTTGATCTTTGGGAGCATGCCTTTATTGACCCCGCATCTCTTTCAAGGTGTCGTGAACCACCTTTAAATCAATTTCCATAGCCTACCAGGATGACTCACAACTGCCCAATCACATCCATGAATATCACATCCCACAACTCTCACCCTTTGAAACCGCCCCCAGGACTTGCAGATGGCTCGGATCCTGGCGGAGGCCCGGGAGAAGGCTCAAGCCGAGGCAAGGATGGTTTGCGCACATGCTCTTCGGGTCGATTCGGCTGACGACCTGTGGTGTTTGAAATATTTTGAAATGGTAAGCTCCAGAGATCTCTGTGAGTCTCCAGTGTACACGGCATGTGTTTTTGGCCCCTGTTGCGCTTGGAGTCCCCTGTTGCGCTTGTTGAACGTGTGGTTGACCGCGAAAGCCACTGCGCCAGGCGAAGAAGCGCAACAAAGAAACCGAAGCTGGGCGGAAGCCGTCGCGAAAAGCCTTCGAAGCACCGCCGCCGCCGGAAGAGCCTATTGATGCTGAGCTGAACTGGACCGGCCGGAATTAAATTACGATATATATATATATATAGATATGATAGATATAACGACATGATTGCAGAGGTTTATAGGTATCTATGCATAAGTCAACAAATAAATAGCTTACATGTTGTGACCGACCTGCAGTGCACGCAAGAGCCCGAGTGGGCACCCAGGTTGGAGTATTAAAAAAAAATGATAGAGAGTATTTAGTGAAACATGTCGTTGTCCAGTTGAATTGGATGGATTAATTAACCACCTAAGACAGATTTGCCTGACAAGTATTAGCATGGGAGTGGATGGTCTTTGTCGAACAAAAAGGGTGTGGTCAAATGAACCAAACATACAGCAAATAATGCAATAGTCTTCTATGATACAAATAGCACTGCATGTTTCTCGCTCGTCCCAGTATAACTAGGCGTCACTCTCGCTCCCGTGCCTGCTTTCCACTCGAGGAGATCTCCTTCCGCACATCGCAACCGCCCTTCACGTACTTCCGGGACCGGCAAAGCTCGCGGTGCCGCGTGCCGGGCAAGGGCGGAGAGATCCAGAAGGGCCAGGCGAAGCCTCCGTGTTTGGATGCTTTTGGCTTGTCGAATCAGTGCTTTGATTATAGGGGTGCCGCGCCTGAGAAATACCGGGTAGGTCATGTCTGAAAGTAGCCAAGTTTTGTTCAACTTCTTGCACTGGATATATATGGCTTTATGAGAACTCTCTGGACCCTCATAATACACCAATGGGAAGTGACATGATGTGACGACACATGCGAAGCCACTTATCCGATACAAATTCCCATGAACATGGAAGCCACCAACCAAGAAACAAAACCGTTGGCCCTGTCGACCCGAGTCTTGTAGCCTCAACAAGGTCTCCAGGTCCTTGAAGATGCCTCCCCCTACTTTAAACACCCTGCATTTGCCTCGTTGGTTCCTGAAGATGTCTTTCTTGGCAGCTGAGGCTTTCCCGCATTCATGAGCACAGAAACTTCGGGGGATTTGCTCCGGACTGGAGATGCAAACTGGGGATGCAGGTCAATTTTTGTCGGGTCCGGACTGGAGGTCCAAAGCCCATGAATAAGTCCATGGGATTTCATTGGATAAGTCCATGAGCCCATGAATACGTCCAGTCACAACTCACTTAACTAAAAAAGAAGGATACGATCGATTCTATGAATCAAGGAGGAACCTTCGTCCTTTTCGCCCGTGCCGTTCGCTGTGCTCGACGTTCGCTGCAGCGACTCGGTGCCTGGGAGGTCTTCGAAAGCTTCAAGTTCCTCTCTGCGCGCGACGAGGAGCACATCGGTCCGGCCCAACCCAAGGCTGGAGTCGACCACAGTGGGTATGAGGGATACCTGTAATAGAGCTCCGCCATGACTGTGTGGTATGAAAACGGAGCTGAGCTGTTTTTGGTTGTTTCATAAACCGTTGAAGCATGTTGAAGCCCGTCCCTCGGGCACCCTGATTTTGTCTTGAACCGTTCGTCTTGTTGCGGCGTGATGAGCACAACCCGTTCCAACATGTGGTTTGCTGGTACCTGAAAAGGACATGCAGTGTATTGTTGCGGCATCGTTGCTTCCAGTCTTCTGACTGTGGTGGGCACAAACCCACTCCTTGCAAGAGTGAATAACGGTCGTTAAATTCTTTGGGAATATGCATGTGTTTTTTTCCTGTTGGTCATTTGATTGAGATTCCACGGGCAACGCAACAAGGTTCCAATGCCCAATTATGCGCGTATTGAATCACATAACAATATAAATATGGTTAAAAGACGTTTCAATTGTGGAGAGGCTCATAAGGCATTTTGGATGAGAAAATGGGACGACACCACTTGAGTCCATTTTCCCAGAGGCATCCCGCTTTCTCTTCCAAACGCCTTCTGGGCCTCTCCATACGTCTTCTCTCCTCGTAGACTGACTCAATCCATCCACCGGCCGACACCTATCGACCGCTCCCCGTCTTCCGCGCGAGGCGGTGAAGAAAGGCCTGTCGCCCTGGAAGGCAGCCGAAAGGGACTAGTTCGTCAAACAAGCATAGACCTGTCGTGGTTTTGTCTTAATTGTGTTAGTCGAGCTGCCTTTGCAAGTTTGTTTGGAACAACCTGTTTTGAGGGATAGGCGAAGAGACCGTAGTCAATTGTCAATTGTTGCCCTCCAGGGAAATGGGGCTGAGAAATGCCGAGAAGATCTATTAAATTCCATTCTTCTTTGGGGATTCTGGCCAGCCAAGCCCGCGGCCAAGATGAAGCAAGTTCGTTTCAGCCAAACGGATCAGAGACCATTTCAGGCATCTGAACCGGAGCCAACTCGAGCCCTAGAGGTGCCACTTGGTGTAACAACACAGTTGTTACTTGTTACATAACGTACTTGTTGTTGGTGGTCATGTTGGCGTTGGTGTTAGTCTGTGATTTCCACCAATCGAAATACTTTAGTGAGATGCACATAAAGGTTACTTGCCTGACACGAAGCTAGTTTGATTGTTGTTGCTGATATTGACGTTGAAGTGCGAGAAGACTGTTGATCAAAAGCTTGGATTCAATATGATTCGATGCCTATATTAATATTATAGATAATTTTGATCAACAGATGCCAGAACCTCTCTTTGTGCATGTGGCTCTATTGCACGTGTTGGATCTAAAGTGGCAATCCCGCTTCACGATGTTCTTCAGCAAAAGTAGCTGTCCTGGATGGCACGTGGCGGAGACTTGCGATCGGTTTGCGATCCCGCACAGGTCGTTTACATGAATCCGGTGGCCATGCGGGCAACACCCAAAGCCACTGGACGATTGGTGGGTCAGCTGCAACCAGGAGACCCACCGGTGACCTTCGAAGTCGTTGCGCACTTTGTGGAGCGGAGGTGATCCGGAGGGAATCCAGTTCGTTGGGAGATGGCAGATGAATGTTCACTCCAAGATCTAGTTTGACCATCCGTGTCCTACCTTTTTCATATTGTTATTCATCCTCTTTACTTGGAAACCCAAAACAACTTGTACTGTTCTACTGTTGATGCCGGTGTCCACATGCCCAAACACGCGTGATCCAGAGTTGGAGAGTCTCTCCTCACCTTTTGAAACGAGGACTGGAGTTGGATCCCTTGGAATTTTTTTGATTTGGGCAGGAGAGGTGGCCTATTGCAATGAGAAGCAGCGGAGTGGTGACTGGCTTCGTGTGGAGGAGGTCCTTGCAGTGCTTGAACGCAGCCCTTATATAAGTCCTCAGGGAAATGACTCCTTGATGCATCATGTGTCAGTGAAATGGATTGCATCGGCAACTTAATTCCATTTCATTCCGAGCAGCGCTTGTTTTGCTAGAGAGTGGGTGTGTTCATCAGTGGCTGTGGGGATCTCGTGACGCAGGGCAAGGGAACTCCAGTGGAGATCGAAACGTTAGGAATTGGAGAGTTCCTTTGTTCCCACAAAACGAATGGCCAACAGTTCCATCAGTTCCAATGGCTATTGGTCAAGTTCCAACATCCTGATGGACAATGGTCCATGGTGTCAACCTATTAGGATCCCATAGGATCCCCCGAGCCATGGCCAGTATGTCAAGTGGATGCCATGGAGCTACACTCAATCAGAATCTGAGCTGAGTGGGACAGCTGCTGAGAGAACTTCATAGAACTTCCAAGCTCATGTCCAAGTTGATTATACAGATTCCCCAGAGAGACAGACAGACAGAGACAGAGACAGAGACAGAGACAGAGACAGAGACAGAGACAGACAGACAGACACAGACAGACAGACAGACACAGACAGACAGACAGACACAGACAGACAGACAGACAGACAGACAGAAAGACAGAGAGAGAGAGAGAGAGACAGAGAGAGAGAGACAGAGAGAGAGACACAGAGAGAGAGACACAGAGAGAGAGACACAGAGAGAGAGAGAGAGACAGAGACAGACAGAGACAGACAGAGACAGACAGAGAGAGACAGAGAGAGAGATAGATAGATAGATAGATAGTTGATCCATGGAACTTCATAGTAGCGCCCCCACGAAACTAAGGTGTTGGAACCGTTTCTATCTATTTGGAGACCACAGATTCCACGCCCCACAGGGTCGCCGCACCATCCACAGATTCGCCCGGGTCGTCTGGGTCGAAGAGTCGAAGCTGAACAGGTGCCGGGGCAAGACCTCAACGATGACGCTTGGGTCTTAATTGATGGCACGGACTTCGGCATGGGGATTCTGCTTGAGAAGCAGAAGTGAGAGGACGGAGAGTTCCACGCGCCTTCCTTGTTGAAGGCGCACCGGAACCCGGGAACCTGGGGCCTTTGACCTCGCCTCTGCGGGGTGTGTGAAGCTGCGGGTGGTTCAGCAAAGGCGAACCTCTGCGGGCACTGCAGCCAGTGCGAACTTCCTACCCAATCAGCCTTCCCGGTCGTCCATTCCTCTTCAAATCAGAAATGAATCGCTCATGTCATGACTCATGCAATATATTGATCATTATTGATCTGTTGTTAATGTTGTTTCAGGTATTCTACTGACAGTGCTCGTGGTTGAAGTGCATGATGTTGCGGTTGCTGCTGCTGCAGTTGTTGTTCAAGAAAGGCCAACAGTCTGTGTTGGAGATATATTGGTTGCACATATTGCCACTTGCCCCTGTTGTTTTGCAGCTCCAGTGGCCCCCATTCGGCTACCAGGGAGTGGCACTTGGAAACCTATTAGATTGTGAGTGGGGGCATAGGTTGTGTGGGAACACATGAAGCTGCTTCCAATTCTGAGCACTTGGAATGTTCTTATCACACATGGAAAGCCAAGACAAACGTGCTGAGGCCGGCCAGAGCTTGACTTCGTTTGGAACCTGATCTTGTCTTGGAATTATTTATGGTCATGTGCAAAACGTGTTTTTCCCATTTCAAAAACACATGTCACATGTGCAACAAACAAAGACGGGGCACATGTCAACTTTGTTGGTAGGAAGGTGAGTTTCCAGGCCCATTTTCTGGCTCTCAAAAAGATTGTTCACCAAGTTAGGACTCTTTCACATATAGGGATTTCGTTGCATGTTTCATGGTGCTTGGTAGCTCAATTTTTCTGCTTTGGCTTTTCACCAGCAAAATGCCAAGATCCTGCAGGCAGGTCATAGAATTGAGCTTGCTTTCATGAATGAATCTTTGGGCAGAAGTATTAAGGTTTCGTGGTGCCCGCTGTTCAGACCCCCGTAACATCCCGCGCGCTGACCCGCTTCACGTCCAAGAGCTTCACTGGAGGGCGCCGTGCCGACACATGTTCGTTGCACCAGTGTGCCCTTTGTGCCACTTGGAACTGAGATAGTTATAAATTCAAGCTGCAAAAATAGGGTTTAGAAAGTGAATGCCGATACCCGTTGTTGTGTTTTAAGTCCAAGAGGCATGTCTTCCACAACTGGTCCGACCAATCCCTTTGGGGAAAACCACGCGCTCGCCACAAAACGATCTCGGGCTGCACGCCTTTGAGCTTGGCGGGATTCTTTGAAAAACACATCCCCATTGGCCTGGGATTTGAAACGCCTTTTTCATTTCAAGTGGAACATTGAAGAAATGAGTTCTTCGCAAACCCCAAACCCTTCAACGTCCTTCAACTACAAAGGCTCTTTTGTTTGTTTGTTTGTTGGATAACTTGGAGAGGAAGATGCCGTTTCAGCATGATCCAATCTTACAGCAGTTTTATGCCAAGGATTCCATGGTATTTTCTCCGCATGCAATCCCCATCTAGAGAATGTTATGCTCAGCATACATGTAGCTGAATCCAAGGCTCTTTGTTTGGTGATTTTTTCTACGCGGGTTTCATGGCAAGGGTCCAAACAAGAAGGACAGGTTGCTTTCCCTTTCATGAATTATTGGTTGGGGGACCGGGGATGACCAAAAGACCTTGAAAAGGGGACCTCCGTTGCGCCACCTTCCTGAGTGACGGCGATGTGACGGAATCTGTGATTTTCCGCAGACATCCAGAACACCTCAAATCGATTCCTTTGGCTGTACGCGCCAAATTTGAACATCAGGCGGGTGGGCTCGACGTGATGGTAGAGTCCAGCTGGAACGAATGTCCTGCGTGACGTCGGACGTCAGACTGGGAGTGCTTCGATCGGCTTCGCCACACCTTCGTGGGTTTGGTGGGTCGCTGCTGGAAAAGGCATGGGAGAACCCACCAGTTCTGGGGCATCTGGCCTCGCAGGACTCGCATCCACCGCGGACTGACTGGTAGATGTGTTGGGACAGACCAGATGACGTTTGGACGATGTTGGTGACTGACCAAGGTGACTGATGGACTCAAATGCAAAGAAGCATTGGCTCTCAGTGAAAATGCATTGGCTTCAAGTCAGGGCCACTCTCACACTCCAACAGCCCAAGTCGAGTCATGCCCACTCTCATTGTGTGATGTGAAGCGTCATGCAGATTCAAAGTCCTTTCTTGCCTTTGCACGGGGATCACCACGGAAGACCAAGTACAAGTACCTCAAAGTAAAGATCTTTGCTCCCTTTTATTTGCTTGCCAAGCTGTATCATGTTGTATACACTTCTGGAGTTTCCTGCATTAACTTGACCTACAACACGAGATGTTTGTTGCCTTTGCAAGCCTCAAAGCGGCAAAACACACGGCCAGGGCTTTTTCAGCATGGGATGCACTTCCAGCACAGAGCTTCCCACTGGTGTCCAGTCTGCACAGAGCGCTTCGTTGAACTCGAGGTTGCGGGCGTTTGGATGCACAGCCAGCTAGTAGCGTCCTTGCTCCTAGTAGCGATGCCAGGAGCCCCTAGTAGTGTCCTTGCTCCTTAGTAAATGTTCCACTCGAGGAACGAATTGATTATGGAACTTACAGCGCAGCGGCATGCATCGTTGGGATGGGGAAGAGTGCGGACGTAAAAAGAGTTGAGGTATATAAATATGTTGAGAGCCAAACCATAGCTGAGGAAGTTCATAAATGTAGTCCACTGGTTTATTTGATGGACGCATCAGTGTCAATCTCCAGGTCTTGCTTAGGTCAGAAAAACTTCGCCAAGGACAACAAGTAATAAGGCCCAATCCGGTTCACATTGAGAGCAGACCTCAGCAGTTTGGCCATTTCGGCCCAGCACGGGGCCTCTACCAAATCCCCTCTACAAATTCCGCTTGGAAAGCAACGATGGTCGGCGATCAGTCCTGAGACTTCAGTCACGCGACCGCTGTAGCGCTAAGCGTCGCTTAGACCTGGACGAAGCAGGAAGGCGGAAGGCACTGAAGACAAAGTAGATTAAGCAGGAAAATGCACCATGGAATAGTATTTTCCTCTATATAAATATATACGTATACATCATATATACACAGAAGATGCTTTAAAACTTACATTATCGGATTCACCAGTTGCCAGTTGATGTCAAGCCATGTCAAGCGACGCTTGCTTTGGTTCCTCTTCAACTTTCTCCCACCACCCTATAGGCTTTCAAGGCTTCCTTAGGTCTAAACTCTAGGCTTAAGACTTCAGACACCACCCATCACCACTGAACTCTTTCCTCTAAAATGGTTTCCGGCCATTTGTGGTCATCTTTTTGATTCAGGCCTGAGGCACCCCACAGATCCAAAGAGCCTGTTCAATCCGAGGTGCGGGTTTGAGGTCACTGAACATGCGCGACGCGGCGGAAATCAGGTACAAGGTGTGGACGCCGGGGAGGGGAGAAGGACGCCAAGAATCTATCTCACAATACTCCAATAGAAGACGTCATAGAAAAGACAGTCCCTCTTCCATCAATTGCCCATGGCACAGCTTAACAGTATATACATAACAGGTCATTTGGAGAATTCGAGGTCCTGTTGGACGTCGTTTCTTGGACGTGCTTTTGCTACGCATTGCTACAAGGGAGTGGACCCCTCCTGCAGCTGTTTTCGTTCACCGCTCGCGCCTTTGCTGACTCTGCAACTGCACAGCTTGCAGCGCAAGCTGGGTTGATGCATCATGTTGACTGTGCCTGACCAAAGTCTGCCGAAAAATAAATACATACTTTGGTCACTTGGTGGGGGCATAAACTTACATGAAAGCCAGGCATGAGGCCGTGCAATCAATCCTTTTCACCAAACTGGACGGGGACATTCATCTAATTTCATGCGCCCTTGGAAGACATTGAAATTGTTGGCTCACCTCCAAATCTAACCTTTGGAATATCATCTCAGAATCATCTCCAATGCCCCATACAGGATGACAATTCTTGAGTCTACTCCCTGTGTCAGGATGAAGATGGGAACATTTACAACGAGTTTGAGATTGAGGTCCAAGCTTCTTAGCACAAAAGGTTCGGAACTGGCAGCTGTCATTGCTTTGCGAAGCCATAACATCATTTTGCCCGGTGGACCAAAGAGTTCATGCCAGCACCAAGTAAACGGCCTTACACAATGTGGATATCCTGCAGATAACATATGAAGATACAAGGTG
Source organism: Durusdinium trenchii (assembly GCA_963970005.1). Classification (NCBI taxonomy): domain Eukaryota; class Dinophyceae; order Suessiales; family Symbiodiniaceae; genus Durusdinium; species Durusdinium trenchii. The sequence continues at coordinate 19,736 of CAXAMN010021690.1, forward strand.
TTGATTTCCAGATATAAGTAAGTTCGTCAATGAGACCAGGTGTTGTTGCACATCTAAAGATGACTTCCAGAGTGGTTGAATCATTGAACCTATAGCAGTGTTCACATGTGTTCACTACATGATGTTCGGAAAGAACCCGCCCGCGACATACGCCTCAGACGCTCACGTCGACGCCTCGGTGGGACGCTCACGTCGATGCCCATGGTCCCAGCGAGCTGTGTGCCGTGATGTGGTCCCATCGGGCTCGTGTTGAGAACGAACGGCACGTGATGAAACAGGCAGAAGCAAGGAATGATCAGCACCTCGACTTTCTGCACACCAAATACCGTAATAGCAACCCAGCTTTACGACCACCACTGCACATCATTTGTGTCACCCCACATATTGCGCATCCCATGTTCTTGCCTCCTCAATCAATTCCATGACCCATGCTCACGAAGAAACGCAATGAAACACCCTTTCCACACCTTCCAGCCACCCAGACCTGGCAGTAGACAACGGCGGACCGCATACACCAGCAAGCAAGCTAAAGCGCAAGCTAAAGCGCACTCGGCCGTTCCAAGGAGCGTCGCCCCAGCTTCCATTCCATGGACTTCGTGCCCCGGTCGCGGAAGGAGGCCGCCACCTTGCCGCCCATTGGCTCGACACACCGACGGCATGTCGCCAAGCCGCTCGGAAGGAGCGGACGGGTGAAGGCAGCGTGACAGGACGGAGCGAAGGTGGACGGTGCGAGAGACCCAGGTGAGGTTAGTGCGGCCGGGAAAAAGGGGGTGTTCTTCAGCTTAAGAATATGTCATGTCATACTAGCAACAAGTGCATCGCTTCTAGTAACAAGTGCCTTACTAGTAGTAACAAGAAGCTAGTAGAAACTCTAGCATGCAAGAAGCCTTTGCTCAATCCACCGTGGCACGATGATCTGGATGGGTCCGAGCTGGAGCTCGCTGCAATGAATCGATGCACGGCCGTGCTGACAGGGTGGCCCAATGGGGCCGAGTAGTTCAATGGCCCGATGACGAAGTGCATCGCTACGAACGGAGCAAGAAGCTACTAGTAGCTCCTGGCCTTACTAGTAATGAGAAGCTACTAGTAACAAAGGGCATCGCTACTAGTAGCTTCTTAAGTTACTAGTAGCGATGCTCTTTGAAACTCTTTGTGCCATACAGGTTCTTAGGATGAAAGGCATTAACCGATACAGTAATTAGTTTGCCTTCCATGCAAACCACAGCGTTTTGATCAAACAGGGTTCGCAACTGTAACAGCAACAAAATGACATTCCTTGGCGCTGTGCCATGTGAAAAGCCCAACCAAAACCACACTCAAAATGCATCCTTCTATTGGCATTAAGCATGATGTGCCGATGGGAAACCTTCATTGCAAGGACCTGGGTTGCTGGTCGTGGTGGTCTGTGCCATGGGAATTTGGTGTTCCCGGATGTGTTGCTAGGACTTTCCTGGCTTACAGTATTGAACTGGTGTACGGTGTACTTGTCCAATATTTTGGACTACAGATGGATCATATATCACCTCTTTGTGGCCCTTGTGACCTCAACATCTTCCGAACTCCCTGACGTTGACGTGAATTCATCGTTGCTTCGAGAACCCGTCGTGGTCGTTTGGACCCCAAGGTTTGGCAAATTCCTGGAGACCCTTGAGCACCAGGAGCTGCACCGCTTGGTGCTCCAGAAGCGGCGCGATCACCTGGTGCGCAGCTTGTAGGGCTTTTGTGGCGCCTTGGACAGCAAACTGCTGGAGGTTCTGTGAAGGGTCTGGGGAAGGAGAGGATGTTTTGAAAATGTTTGAGATCGAATGAAAGATGAAAGATGTATTTGCTGGTACTTGTAGGTGTACCTTAGACTTCCAGTCAGAATTAAAGTTTGGACATGATGTTTTTTGCGCCTGACGAAAAACGCCCCCCTGCAAACAGTCGTGGGGCTGAGACATTTCAATTGTGTGGAGTGTACTGTGCGGAGTGGTAGCTTGAGTTTGTGTTTTTGTTTCTTGTCTTGTGACAAACTTGCCCAGTACAAACTATGTGCGAATGATTTGTTGCCACTGCCAATATCATTATATATAAGGAGATTTCCCTACGAATGAGATAGATTTCGTCGCATTTGAGACTCGACTGGTCAGCCACTCCACATTGCAGCAGGTCTGGCCCAGAGCGGTGATGCCCCAGCCACATGATGGAGGGGATAGGAGGCTTAAGTTACCTGGCATGCAATATGCTTGAAAAGCATGTTGCACAAACTTCATAAACTTAACTTAGTGTTGAGTTATCCAACTTTTGATTGAGGTTTTTCCAATCATGTCGTGTGAATGCCCCAAAGACATCTTCTTCAAGAGTATCAGATGATCCAGCCGAAGTTCTTGTTTCTGGTCGTGGAGTTGATAATTCTGTTTCTTCATCTTCAAGACTATCAGATGCTTCTTCGACTTCAAGACTATCTTCGGATCATGGCAGTACATGGATCGAAAAAGATGTACGTGAGGCCTTTCTGAAATCTTTAGTGCCACAGGCATCAAGCCAGTCAGGTGCTTCCTTGGCGTCAAATCAGTCAAGTGCTGTGTTGGTCAACCCTGAAGGCCAAAGGCCAGAAGTGAAAGTTTGCAATTTTTCACTGGAGGGGTTGTTGGAGTTCAAATGTGATCACGTCGAACACACAGCACACAAGATGACCCCCAAAGCTTTGCCAGCAAGACCGAACTACGACAATCGCAAAAGAAAGTTTATGGCGATCCAAAGGGAGGAGAGAAAGAAGCAGCTTTGTTTTGACTTGACATACTTTTGTATATTTTGCTGTGGGTTGGGAGCTGGTGTGTGCTTGATCGGTCCGGCCTGTATGAAGCATTTGAGTCATCACTTCAACGGCCAAAGCCTTTCCAGGGTACAACGGCAATTGAGACGCTGCAGCTGCAGTTCGGGCAAATTGCTTCAAGAAATTTACAGTTGGAAACTTGATGCACTTTCTAACACAGTTCTGGTCGCTTTGCAAAACGCTTCAAGATGCCTTTGCTTCTACACTCATGCCTCAGCTATCATTTTAGATGATTTGTGGTTTCCTTTCACTGTTTGAATTGAGATGTTTTTCCTGTATTCGGAAACTGGGTTGAACCCTAGGTTCACAAGATTGGTGCTGCTCCTGCTGGTACCTACAGACAGTGGATGTTGCTGGGGCTCCGAGTCGGCCCACGATGTCTGGCTACGATCCTTGGCATTGGATACAATCGTCTGCACTCGGCATGCAGCGGGTGGGTTGATCTTCGCTATCGGGCCTTTGCATTTGACACTTCGGATGCATTCACTTGAATGTTCAACTGTCGCAGCTTTGGATCCCAGGTTTTGGAAGAATTTAATTTGGAAGCGTCACAGGTTTGGAATGTTTCCAAGGTACGGAGAGTCCATGCTGTCAAGCAACAGAAGATAGATGCTTTCCTTATGAAAATGTACCATGATGCAGCTGGTATGCTGCCAAACAAGCTGCTAGCTCACAGTAGTTCTTGCTTGTCTCAGCGTCATTCAACCAATTGTAATGACGCTTGATGTAACCAATGCATCCAACATACTGACTTAAGGTTCCAAAGGGGAGCTCACAAGCGAAAGGGCAACAGCGATGACTTGCAAGTTGTCTACCGCCTTGAAGAAGACGATGACGATGAAGGAGAGAAATCTGAACAAACCAGAATGGGTTAAGGCTACATTGTTTTGACTTCATACACACTAGACTCACTAGACATCATACTATGCTCTGACTTGGGTGCGTCAGGGTCTGACTCGGAAGACGATCTCCCTGTATCTGCTGATGAGTTTACAGTTGATGGAGAACGCTTGGAAGACGATGAGGTCTTACGTCTCCACGTGATGGGAGTTCAGTCGTTTTTCAACAAGTTACTTGCCTAGTCACATGTGTTGGAATTGGTTCATTCTGCTTTCATCGTCAAACGCATTCAGTGAGAATCCCAGGATAGTTGAATGCAACTTCAGCTCCAGAGTGCAGGGGCTCCCAACAAGATTCTTACCACCAGGTTCTGTGAAAATGATCTACATGAGGTTCCGGGAGACAAATCCTGGAGTTGCGCCACTTGGCATTTAGGGTATTTGTGGCTAAACATGGAAATCCCACGGACCTGTCAACAGCTTTGTTTCAAGGTACGTCACGTTCTGGCGCCGATACAAGTCCACTTGGGCAAAAGTCTTACGATTTTTGCCACCGAGCACTCACGCCGTATGTGACGCTTGCTTGGACTGCAAAGTGAAGTTCAAAACTGTGAGGGCCACTTGATGCATTGCCGTGGATTTGTGCGTCATAGACATAGACATAAAGTAATTCGACATTGGGCTGTGTTTTTGATGGTGGTTCAGAGATGGCGTTGGAAAGCAAGCCATTGAGGACAGCCAGGGGAAGTACGAAGTGGCAAGAGACTACAAACACCACCTGGACGAGGTGTCCAGGGACAGACGCCTTGAGAGCTTTTTAGAGGCCAGGGCATCTTTGGCATGCTTTGATCATCTTTGACTCAATGTAAAAGATCTTTAAAATTAAGCCAGAACCAGGAACAGCAGCCATTAGAGAATGATGATGACAGCCCATTGACGATCCATTGGTGCCATTGGGATACTTGTCTGCAGGATGTGTTTCAGATGTTTTGTCAGATGTCCTTCTGACTAATCTTTCCCAATTAGGATGGAATGGATCAGTCAAAGTGGGCTCTGCCCAGAAACCGGCTGGCGCAGTCCAGCCGGGAGACAGCCCAGCTGCTCCGTCCCAAGACAAAGCTGCACTGTGTCTGGATACATGGGGTATCCATGACACTGTATTTGCTTCACCCTGGAGTGGCCTCTGACAGTTCGATGGTGTGCGAGTGCTTTATGAGATCGTTGCAAGATTGCTCTGAGATATTCTCGAAGCACCAGAAGAAGATGCCATCAGAAGTATACATACGGGTGACTTAGTGGATGAAAACATTCAAGCTTCTGCCTTCACATGGCGATGTTGTTTGATGTTTACTTGAATTGGCTAGGCGGACAACACCGTCAGAGAGACGAAGAATGGATGTTGTATGAAAATGATGTGTTCGCTTCTCCAGAAGCTCCACGTGGTGGTTGCTGGGATGTTGTTCCCACGCGTGGGACACAGTCATGGAGCATTAGGCTACTCGATGCTAAATAGTTGACCTTCTTCAAAGCATTCATTGTTGAATGATACATCATTTGTTTTGGACAAACTGAGACCAATTTTTCGGGGTCCTGGCCAGCTGTGTGAAGTACGTGGACCTTATTTGTGATCCCACAGACTGCATAGCGCGACTCATCCAAATCTAATAGTAGTCAGCAGTGTGAACTTTTTGCAATTTTCACCAAAACAGCAATTAATTTGCTTCTTCGGCCGACACCTAGGAAGCTGAAGAACATTTTGGAACGCATCAACATCAGGCGTTGGATTGGCCAAAAGGCCATCATCAAAGTGGAGTGGCTGACCAGTTGTCGACCATGGAAGGAATGGTTTCTAGGCAACCATCATCACATTCGCTTCATGCGTACAATTGTTTTGCACCCACGTCCAAACTCCAAAGTGAGCCAGCGCCAGATTCTTTTTCACGACGCTCCCAGGTTTGACCATCATCTTCCTGTGACCTTCCGGGGCGGGATGAAAGTGGATGAAAGCGCCCATCATTGCTACTTGTTTATGCTGAGGAAAGGCCTTTGGGTGAATGGGGTTTTGGAATGCGAGGTCAGTGTGAAATGCGTCACTCTTTCCGGGGTACTTGTCATGTTAAAAATCATCTCGCCAGATTGCCCGCGCAACCTGGTGATCAAGTGCGACAACCAGACTGGTACGCATTTGGAACCCCATGAGCTGGATGTTATTGTGACGGTAAAGACGAATGCTGCTGACGACTTTCTGTGCCAGGCCATGTGCTCGAAATCGAACAGAAAGTGGTTAACTGTAAATTGTATGTTACTGTAACATACTGTAACCCCCCTAACTAAATGAGATGTGGCACCTTAGCACGCCAGGAAGCCATTTTGGCCATGCCCTACCAGTTCATGGAGCCTATCGTGAACAGCGCGCCCACCGCACCTCGGAATCTCAAAAGGGTACAACCTGCAAAGGCAAAGAAGTACCTCGAGTTCGCTCAAGTGCTGTTGCGTCGTTTCCCTTCCGACACAAGCGGACGGGCAATTCAATTTTTTGTTGATTTGGTGAAGTGCACTGATCCTGGGCCATTGTTCCCTTTGCCATTTTACACAACGGCTGGGGCCGTTGAGAGGATTGAAATTAGTAGGCCCACTGCACTTGGCAGAATTGTCCCAGCAATGGTATTCCAAGCAAGGATTGGCCGGTGAAAAGTCAATTTTACTGTGAACTCAACCACCACACCTACATCGGTTGTGTGAAGGCTTGTGGTTCTTGTGTTCATTATTTTCCGTAGCCATTTTCTGAGTCCTGATCAGCATCATTTGGGTAAGCTAGGACTAGGATGCCAAAGCGTGTGTTTTCCAATCACTTGAAACGTACTGTGGCCAGTGGTATCCGCCCTTCATTCAGGCCGAGATGTTGACCCCCCCCACTCACTAAAGCCACATGGGCTCATTGCCGCCAGGCGACTGAATGCTCAGGCCAACTGGGTGAAATGCTTCGCCCATTGTTCAAATCCAACCAGACCTTAATGATGTCTGACTGCTGGGCATGTGGACCGATGATTTGAATACCGAGGACCGAGGAACACTTGGCCACCAACCTTTGTGGAGAAACATGTGGAAACCGGATATGAGCCCGTATTGACCTTATCTTGGAATATTTGGTTGGCAGGACCCCCAGGGCACCTTTGAGCACTACCAGTCACAAGTCCACAACCTGGGCTTCGAGGACACCTTCGAGGACACCCTCAAAGACACCCAAATAGATGTTGAACCTGGTGTTGAGGCCAGGGTTGGGCTCAAGGATCCTTTTCCACCCATGAGTGGTTTTTGACAGGTCATCACCATAGATGATTCACAGGCAGTCTGATGGGCACAAGGGTCATCGGTTGCTTCAGTCATTTTCAGTCCAAGTTGAACTGTCGCGAGGAAATCTGAAGCCAACGCAACTCAATGTTCCAATCAGGTGTGGTTTTATTCACTGACTAAACTGTCAAGTTACGAGTAGCATCCTGACATGAAAGCTTCTTTACTCAGAGACCGGACACAGCATGCCGCAGGATCCATCATCAAAGCGTGGACATCATGGTGACCATCCTCAGACGCCACGGGAAAGGACTGCTTCCTTGTCTAGGATGTAGCTTCTCCCAACCACTTTGCGCCCAGGGTTCGAATCCCAGTCGTCCAGTCGCCTGCAAGTAGCTGAGATTAGCATAGCATTTTACTAATTCATTGAATAATTGGATCTGATTTGATCTGGAGCTGTTAAGCAGCTCTGAAAGCAAAAGAATCGGGTTCTTAAGCTCGACCACGCAAAACAATGAAATCTGGACGTGTTTGGGGGGTCCACTGCATGTCCGCTCTTGAAACACAAGACTGAGGTGTTGCTCAGTTTGTTCAGGCGTGTGTTTGTTCAGGGACTCGCTTGCTCAAGGTGGCCAGTCATGGCCCCCATAGGTTTGAAGCACGCTGTGCGTGCTGTTGCTGGCGCCCCCATTGGTGCCAAGTCAAGACAAAGGACAGACTTTCGAATGTTTCGTGGTTTGGTTGAGTTTCCACCAAACCCCCAAACCCAAAACTAGGTGTGTATCTAGCTATCAGACCTAAATTTGGGTAGGACCGTGGACAATGTGTTGAAGAACGAGAAGCAACCCGAAGAACCAGGACTTCCAAGGCCATTTGCCAAAAAGTAAGCTAAGCACGTTGACTCAAAACATGGCTTAGTATTCAACTTTGTGTATGGGCAGGCCCAGTGAATTGGGACAAGCTTCAGATCCAGCTTCACGCGGAGATGCGTTGGCTTCTCAATGCCGAATGCAGTCTCAGTCTACAGAATACCTCGCCGACGGTGTTTTCAACGAAACAAGTTTTGACGTGATAGCAAACGGTAGCAACTAGAGCTGATACGATGTCTGACTTCGGGAAAAGAGTGGAAGCAACATCTTGATTTCATTGAAGAGGCTGGGTTTGGATAACGCTACACCATTCATTCCGATGCAATGACCATTCTACATGTCATAACTGTAACGGTCAGGTGTGTTCAACTGGTACTGTGCCCTTGCGTTTTTGTTCATTTCTGAACGATACAAAGCGTGATTGACTCAGGTCCCGGTGGACACAACCTGTCAGAGGTGGTCAACCCTCTTCAACTGATTCCACGGGTCCAAGGAGTGTTGATGTGAGGGTTGCCTTTCAATGCATCAAACATCTTGCCTGCTTCTTGCCCTCCAGGAAGACGAAGAAAGCACACCTAAAAGATGTCAAAAGGCTGGCTGGAAGCCCTTGTGATCACTACAGTCCTGTGTTTTCCCATGGTTGTTGAACAGTCAAAACCTGGGACAGGAAGAAATACCCGAAGTGCACCGTGTATGCTGGGGCATCAAGCCACCCCAGTGGCTTCGTGAGTGTGGAAGATGCTTACCGATGGCCCAGTATGTTTATGAGCCGTTTGAGTATGGCCTTTGGGACAAACTGGGTGTGTGAACGGCTGCAGTCATGGCGATGGAGTTTTACATTCAGTGGTGTCGGATGCCCTGAAAGTGTCACTAGCCTGAGATGTAGTTTTAGCTCTGAATTCCCCAGTCAATTTGTGGCCCTGTGATTGAATTTAACCAAGCCTTCTCTGCCTGAGGCATTGGCCTCGCTCCAGCTCGCAGCATCCCAGCTGCTCCTTGCGAATGGCTTTGGCCCTCCCAGTGATGAAAATCCGCACGTGAGCATGGAGTTCGCATGTGAGATTGATGAATCGTGCCAGCGCGTTCTTGCCAATACCTATAGTGCTGTTGTTTTCCGGACATTTTGTCCTTGGACCTCTCCAAACCAAAGCAACACTGTGTGACCCACAAGAAGCAGTGCTTGGTGAGAAAGACTGGCATGAAATTGAAGAAAAATCATGGCAATCGAAACTTGCTAAATAAATCGAAAGGCAAGTGACCAAATTGTCCCGCAGCTTTCTTTCCACGTTTTGCGCAACCTGCTACCTTGAAGGTTGAGGAGCCAAAGGCTGAGGAGACACCTGTTGAGCACAGAACAACAACCACTCCCAAGCAGACCATTTCAAAGCCTGAGACAACCGGTGAGCAGGTGCCACAGGGTGATCAATCCGTTGTTCCGTCCAAAACGGACGCCAAATCGTCAAGGCTTGCAGGCATCCTGAGACAGCTCAAGACTGAAACCGCCCCACAGCCAAAGGCCCCTACAAAACCAACTCCAAAACGCAAGCAGCCCAACAAGGACTCCACCGACGCTGCGCCAAAGAAAAGGCAAAGGAAGCCAAACAAGAAGGATCCGCCCGTGGCCGAAGAACCTAAGGCCGAAGAGAAACCTGAGACAATGGAGAAAGCTGAACCAGCACAGCAGGCTGAGACACACAAGAAAACAAAGGACGAGGAGGCAGCAAAGGAGGAGACAAAGGACCAGGAGGCAGCAAAGGAGGAGACAAAGGAC
>CAXAMN010021691.1:0-38763 GCA_963970005.1 Durusdinium trenchii
TTGCTACTGCTTTGACAGTTTAATCATCTACATTTATTTTTAACTAATACATAGTTATAATTACTATCTTCATCATAGAATGTTGTAAATCAATTTCGTATTTAGCATTTCTATGTTTAGTGCCTCTATGCAATATAGTTTTATTATCATTTAAGCAGTCATCGGGTTCAATCACATTTATTGAAACTGATTTATTGTTCTCTTCAAATCTGTCAATGTCCCTATTGCCACTTGGAAAATGTACACCATCCCAGTTCAAAATATCATCTTTCAGTTTATTTATAGTGGAACATGTCCTCTGGGTGATGTTTGCTTATTTTGTCATAGACTTTGGATTGAATACAATATTTGAAGCATTTTTGGTCTTTATTTCAATATTGATACATGCCTTTTTTTGTTTAATCCATTCTGGTAGTTCTATGCATCTCCCTGCTCTTGTTGGGTCATATTTGTCATAGTGAATAGTTATTGGTACAATCCGTTTAAATCTTAAATTAGATGTTGAACCTTCTAAATTGTGTATTTGTAATCGGATTTGAATAACACTATCTTCTAATGCTTGTGTCAGTTCATCCTCATTACTAATATTGAAGCCGGTTGATGGTAGGGCATATGCAAGTTCCTGACTTCCTAATTCATTTCCTGCATCATCATATTCAGGTTTTTCAAACAATCCTTCCGTTTTTATGTTAAGTTTCATGCTTCTATTATTTCTTAAAAAACCTGATAGTCTTTGTTTTTGGTGCGCAATCATTTCTAATCCCCTTTCTCCTTGAAAGTGTCTATTTTCTAAAACTATTGAATTAGCGTATCTTCTAAATGCTGATTGAATATCTTTGACCCTAAATTGTTTTCTTCTTGCGTGTTTGGTTATTAATTGCCTAACCCTTTCTCTATTTACAACATCCGTTGCCTTTTTCATAGCATAACTTATGTATTCATTAGTTTTCTTTAGTTTCTTTGTTAAAACATTTGATATGGGTTTGTCTTTGTTGTATCTGAATTTCTTATCATCTATTATTATTGACTTTGATTATGTTATTCCTTTTTTTTGGTATTTCTGCTTTATTAGTATTCAATAGATAGTCTACATTTTTCATCATAATAGTATATATTTATTTAGTTAATTTGTCTTTATGTAGATGTTAAAGAACTCTATGATTTTATTATTTGAATATATACTTAAAGAATAGTTATGTAAGTATATTAGTAGGATGGATTGTATGAAGGATTTACCTGTTGATGTGTTGAGTAAAATTGTTTCTTATAAACTTGGAGAACCTGAATATGTGAAAAGAAAGCATAGTGAAGCATTGAAGAGAATACAAAACAAATATAAAATGTCAAGACTTGGTCCGAAAATAGACAGAAAGAAAAGACAAAGAAACAAAATGTATATAATTGAGTATTGTATTATGAGAGAGGGAGTGCAGGGAGTGCCATTTAGTTTGAAAAGTATAGGAAACATCATAACAGAAGAAAAAGAATAATTACTATCTTTGATTTATGAAGAAGTAGAAGAAGATATATTAAATTTTAGTTAGAGTTAAGCTTGATATTGAAGTCCAAATAGTAGCAAAACTCCCACATAAAGAATATGGAGACAATCAATTTAGTTATAGAGAAGTTTACTTCATGAATGACTTTGATGAATATGTAGATGAAGATAATATAGACGATGTATTGCATAAAGCAGATGAATAAATAAATACCAACATAGAAGAAGACAAAGATAAAGATAGTATATTAGGCATACAAACATGTCATGTTTGATTAACAATTATTGAATATATTTACTACTAACATATTTCTAATAGTATTTATTTATTATAATTATGGATTTGTAAGATCGGATTATTGAAGATTAAGGGTTTATCTCTATTGTTGTTTGCCGTTTTGTTTTATATATTGTTCTTTGCTTGGTTTGTTTTTTTTATGTTGTTGTTATAGGAATTCTTGGAAAATACATTTAAGAAGATAGTCATATTTATATGTATTGGATAAATTTTGTAGATGCTGTGTTAAAGATTTACCAATTGATAATTTTGAAGATGGATTGAAGACTTGTAAGAAATGCTTGGAATACACGAGAAAGAACTACGACAAACATAAAGATAAAGTGAATGAAACACGAACAACTAAATATAAACAACATCAAGAATATAGAAAAAAAACAGGAACAACTACAAAACTATCGTGATAAAGTTGCCTTTTGTAATGTATGTAATTCATCAATGAAGGCACAATGTTATTCAAGACATTAAAAAACAGATAAGCATAAAAGGAATTTAGGAACGGTTGATGGATAGGATGTTGTAAAATGAATAAGGTAATAATGCGTTTGACTGCTATGATTTTGAAAAATGAATGAGGTAAGTATGCTTTGACTGCTATGATTTTGAAAAATTGAATGAGGTAATTGTGTTTGACTGCTATGATCTTTGAAAAATGAATGAGGTAAGTATGCTTTGACTGCTATGATTTTGAAAAATTGAATGAGGTAATTGTGTTTTGACTGCAATGATAATTGAAAAATGAATGAGGTAAGTATGCTTTGACTGCTATGATTTGAAAAATTGAATGAGGTGATTATGTTTTGATATTGTTGAGAAAATGAAGCAATCAACAACATTCAATCTGACTTTTTGGACTGTTATGTTGTTTTTGCATAAATGTTGATTTGTTGTACTGCTATGATATTAGTAAAAAGAAAACTTCACTCAAACAACTTTCTTTACATTTTTCACTCCCCCTTCTGGAAAGGTTTCCCAGTGTTTTGAGAAGCTGGCGTAAGATCAGCTTGGTTGTTTGGCTGCAATGTTCAGCCGATGTGAAGAATGACAAGACATGGAGAATGCACGGAGAACCTCACATATATTGGAAATTGGTTGTGGATAGTCACCAGGAAGCGCATCCAACCCACACTCTGACTCTAAGACAACGCGGATTTGGTCAAGCACGCGACGAAGTTGTGTTTCTCGTTTCTTGGAGCCCAGGCATGTGGGACAATATTGCCAGCGAAGCAACTGGAGCGGTCGGGTTCCCTAAATTTGCTGCATTTGCCTTGGAAAATCAGCATGTCGATTGATTTATGGGCTGTTGTTTTGACCTGTCGGACATCACATGACTCAGTAGGATCTGCATCGGTTGGTTTAACTAGGCTACACAAATTTCAGGAGACAAAAGCAACAAAGATCCACAAAGTTTTGGGCCTCCCAATCGCGCGATGAGGCCGGCGCGGTGAAATATGCCGCCAAGGGCGTGGCTGGGGCTGCTGGGAGGCCTAGTAGGCACACAACAACCGGGCCATGTGGGCCATACCCATCAAAGCCATTGGATCTCGGATGTTTGGACGCTGGAATGGTCAAGAACAAAACTCAAGAAACTTCTCCACATATCGTCGCAAAGGAAGTTCTCACTGGACAGTGCTACATACAGTGTGTCCTTTTGGCACGTCGACGTAGCTGTTCAAGATAAACTTTGGGCACAGGTGTTGTGGGTTAAAACCAATGCTTTGTTTCGTTTGTTTGTTTGGTAGCACACTGAAAGCATTTGGGCGAGCGAAAACGGCTCTGGCGCTCGCCGCACGGCGCTCGCCTCGAGGTGCATGGCGCTGTAGGGGTCGCCCGAAGTGGCCCGATATCCAAGACTGTCGGAAGCAGTCGTTGCAGTCGGGCAAAAAAAGGAGAACAAACGGGTTGCGTTTAGTGCATTGGTTGGCACAAACGAAGCTGAATCCAAGAGTGAATTTTGCTCCTAATCAGCTCAAGGGCGTTTGCTTGAGGTGGCACGGGGCTTTTGGTTTTGGTGGCTTCAGTTGGTCGGGCACTTGGAAGTTAGAGCGTTAGAGCTGTCAAGCGCCAGTCAGTCCCACATGTTGCACAACATGCTGGCTTTTGTTGGGCCATCACTCGCACTTTCGTGCAGCTTGAAACGACTTGTTTGCGCAAAAAGCACAGACCTTGCAGAAAAACAGGTGTGACATCAGCCTTGGTCTACTTTTTCGCGCGCCTTGGCAGCAGGTAATCTCACCTGCCAGAGAAAAACGCGTCTGTGGCATGACGGCTGCAAGTGTCCACTTCACGCAATCCGCGGTTCAAGGTGCTCTTGGGGTCCCAAGGCTGCCCCTTCGCATGGCGCCCAGTGCAGTGAAGAAGGGTGGAAGAGAATGCGAAGCAGCTTGCCAACTTCGCCTGCTCTCAGGGGTGGCTTCATTCCAGCAGCTGGGTGCTCAGTGCGGATGGATGTCGTCCCAGCTTGCATCTTGTTCATTCTTCTTCTGCTTCTTCTTCTTTTTCCTTCTTCTTCCTTTTTGCTCCTTTCCTCCTTCTTCCTTCTTCTTCTTCCTTCTTCTTCCTTCTTCTTCCTCCTTCTTCTTCCTTCCTCCTTCTTCCTTCCTCCTTCTTCTTCCTCCTTCTTCTTCCTTCTTCTTCTTCCTTCTTTTTCTTTCCTTCTTCTTCGTCCTTCTTCTCTTCTTCCTTCTTCTTCTTCCCTTCTTCTTCTTCCTTCTTCTTCTCCTTCTTCCTTCTTCCCCTTTTTCTTTCTTTTTCTTCTTCTCCTTCCATGATCGATTCAGATGATGCTTGCGAAGAACAACACCCACCGTGGGGCTCGAGCCCACGACCACAAGGTTAAGAGCCTTGCGCTCTACCGACTGAGCTAGGCGGGCTGTTATTGAATATCTTTTTTTAAACTCTCTTTTTCATAGTTATCGCTCATTTTGCCCACTAAATCCCGAGCAGGAGCTCCTGGCAACCGCTCAAGTTGATGTGTCCACACTGTCACTGTCCGCCCTTTCTCTCGCTCGCTCGCAGTTCTAGATCAAGAGACAGCTCAATGGCACATTTTGACCTTCCACCTACGCGCACAACAATTGGGCATGCTCAAAGATGTCATCGACACAGCGTTCAGCGTCAGGATTTTCACCCATCGAGCTGAGCCTCGCTGGAAACCTGATGGAAGCGACCATGGATGAGGTTGCTGGTCGTTCTACGAGCCACCAGACAGTCTGCGCCATCATCTCCTGCATCTGGGCCATGTCCAGCTGGGCGTTGAGCTCGAAGCACCGTGAGGCTGCCGTCCATGTGCGCGTTGAACCGGGGAGTCCACAGACCAGCTTGGATAGCAAGGGAGGACATGTGCCAGAGGAATGCCCACAAGGACTAAGCGGCGAGTTGGGGACTCACTGAGGAGGGGGCCCACAACTAACGCAGTCGACCAAGAATGACCCATCATCCGGCTCCTTGACAACAAGAAGATCGACAAACAGCCAGAAGTACATGAAGTTGACCCGGCTGGCCAACGAGAGTGTTGACAATCGCGCATGAGGCGACTCATGGGCAGGGCAGCGACCGAGGCCTTTTTCAATGGTTGGAGGCAAGCGACGGCTTGAAGCGTGCCAGCTCACGCGGACGATAGCTGAGGTTGGAATTGGTGGTCGTTCTACGAGCCACCAGTGAGCTTGTCGTGGTTTTCGCCTGCTGTGCTGGTGGCAGTGGAACGGTCCGACAGCTTTTGGCCACCCCGCCGAGGCAATCAATGTCCAAGCCTTCTTGGCACCTCATACATCAGACACCTTCACATGGCCTCTCTTTGGCTGTGATGCTCATCTGGGTCATGTCCAGCTGGGCGTTGAGCTCGAAGCACCGTGAGTCTGGTCTGTCTACTTGCCGTCCTGACTCTCCTCCAGGCTGCCGTCTGCGCTCGGCCATGCGGGGGTGGAGGCGCGTCGAACGGGGACGTAGTCCCGGTCCCGAACTCCTGCTCAAAATCATTTATCGGAGTGACATAGTGACCTCCTCTTGATTGTCCAAGACCGCTTGAGGACATGTACCAGGACGAGCACCACGTCCAGTAGAGCCGCGAACTTGCTCTGAATGACTTGACCATCCCCAAACCGAAATTGCTCTTTCTCAGGGACCACCTTGAAGAATCAGTTGTTCACAATTCGGTTGGTCTGTGTAGGTCCCCAAGTCCACCATCGTCTTCGAATGTTCCTGACCGGCCAACTTGTCAAGGGCCCAAAAAATGCAGAGCCCAGTCTTCATGCTGTGGATGTGACGAGGGAAAAGTCACACTAGGCTTCTTCTTGATCTCACGCACCCTGTTTCTGTAATCGTGCACGTTGCTGACGGAGTGGCCGTCGCGAGTGCCTTACTTGGCATGCCATTGAGTTCGGTCAAGTCGTCGGCTCCCAAACTCTCACCATCTTCTTCATCTTCCAAGATGGCCACCAAAGCATCCAGCATCCAGCCGGCGGAACCGCCACCCCGCGCCCGTGGAAAAGGGCTGCTCACCCATTTCCAGCATAGCCGAAATTACCTTGGTCTCATCTTCCACATCACCACCGCAAGCTGCCTAGCTTGGCGCTATCAAGCAAATGGCCCACATACAAGTCAGCTAGGCTGGTCAGGCCTCGTTCTCGCGCCGGTATATCTCCCCGCGATTGATGAAACTCTCAACACTCTCATTGTTGGCTGGCGGCTTCTTGACCGCATATGTCGTGGGCCCCCTCATTGCCACCGGTAGTGACCTGCCTTCCAAGCCCAGCTAAAAAAAAAATCACTGTCCTCCAATACTGTTCCCAACTTTTGCCTGGCCGGGCAAAGAAAGTCGGTGGACCCGTTGGGCCAGCAGCTGCGCCAGCCAATCGCAATGGAATGGCTCTCAAGAAGCTGATAGTGGGAGCAGCTGGTCATGGTTTTGGGAGTCCGGCTGGCACGGACCAAATCATTGGGGCTGGCAAGGTGAGCCACCAGAAATTGGGAGACTGACTTGGAAAGGTCGAGCACATCAGAACAGCCCAAGAGGAATACGCGCCACATGCTGGAGGAGCTCCCTCCACTCCCGATCCGACTCCCCATCCGTCAGAGGAGAAAGTGTCTGTGAAGCGCTCATCGAAGAGCTCGGAGAAGACCAGTTGTCACACTTGGGCTCCTGTCAGGGAAACTGGGGAGCCCAGAGGTTTAAGCTGTCACCGTCCATGTGCGACTCATCCCCTTCCACTGTCCCAGCGCTCCTGTTCTCGCTCGCTGTCCACCAGGATCGCGGGGTCCCCGACTCGCCTGGCTCTCTCCTTGGCTCGTCATCCTCAGGCTGCGATGTAGTCCACGACATGACAATGTAGGAGCACCGGCAGCGCAGCTCCTCTGCCAAAGGTGACGAGCTCGCCTCCTCTTGCGTCACGGCGCCCAGGGCAGAATCAACCCCCCTGGCTCAAGCCTAGCCACTACGGCCACCCACAGCCCCCTACGGGCTACTCCTTTTTCATGCCACGCTGCCTTGGGCCGTGACAGGCTCCGAAGTCACAGTTAGGAGCGAGGTGTTGAAAGCATTCGCAAAATCCAATGTTTGGGTTGTTACGGTTGGCATGGAGCCAGTGCCGGGAACAGTGCACGCTTCAGGTCAGAATCACGCGGGCATTTTCCTCCTGCTGTAAGGTCAGCGACAGGATTGTTGAAGCCGCTCAGCCAAAGCCGAGGCACTCTCACCAGCGTGGCCGGCCACGGCACGAGCAACTTGTGTCCAGGTTGCGGGGGCTGGCAGTGCTGGCGCTGAGCACGGGCACGTTGGCATTTTCGTGGTGTTCTGCACACAGCTCAAGAAACGCTCTCAAAACTTTTCAATACTGCGTTGCTCACGCCGTGCAAGGTCGTTTCTCCCATGTCAGGGGCAGCCCAAATGACCGGAGTTGCTCAATGCCCTGCAAGCAGCGAAGTTTCTTATGCACAGCTCAAGCCAAAGAGAACGCGCTAAATGAGAGATTCCCAACCCTCCCGACATTTGCTAGAACACTGTAGCTTCCAAAAACATAGCCCAGTGGCAAAAAACCACACAGCTAAATCTCCTCAATCGCAAGAATCGGAAAACTTAGAACTTTACAATCTACCTTGATGTTTTTGTTGTCAATGACGCTCTGCGCGTTGCGCACTAAGCGCAACAACGTGCACATGACACAACTGCTTGTCCGTTTTGATGTCTTTGCGAACTTTGTAGCGGCGCCTGCAGTTTAGAATCGTGCACTTGGACGGCTCATTGCAACTCGAAAACTGTTTGGGATTAACTTTTCCAAGGCCGCTGCGTTCCCACACCCGCAAGGGTGGCCAGGCGCAGGATCTTTTCAACAGACCACCCTGAAGTTTGTCCTGAGTAGGCTCACCTGGAGAAATGAGTGTGCAGGGCAACTACCGGCCGTGAACGCCTCAGCAGGGCAGAAATTGCAAGTGGGTCGTGGATTGACAACTGCCGTTTGGTCAATTGTGAGGCCAGCTACGCGCACTAGCTACTCACAGGTCGGCAAGTGGAATTGGTGTTGACACTCACACAAAGCCAGTCAGTCTTCCATTACAAGGACCAACATGTCGCGAACTAGAGACCCAAGACCCTATTCATGTGCGCCTACATGCCAGAACAGCTTCGACCAATTTCACACTGCACATGGTTTTGTTCCATCAAACCAGCTTGGAAGACCAATCCAATCCCAAACTGCAGTGCTTTACAGGCTGGAGGCCTTTCCTTGAATCACCGTTATGCCGGAGGCCAGATTCTGAAGCGTCATGTGTGCCGCGAGGTCGATGGGCAGCAACAGCATGAGCGTTTTACAGAGTGTATGTCATTCTTGGTTTGTAGGTTCTGCCTACCCGTGCAAAACTCAGAATTGAACGCCGTCACCACAACAGATACAAATGAGTTTTGTGGGTCAACAACAGAGCGGTGGACTTGTACAGGTTTCAACCCAAACTTTAATACAGCGAACTGGACAGCAATGGCCTCCAACCCATGTTTTTGACATGGCTCTTCAAGCGCCTGAGGTATGGGAACCTGCCTGGCCGAGATCCGCAGGTTCATACCTTGCAATCTCTCTCCTGAGAACCTGGGGCCAGGCCGTTTCCAACATTTCCCGTGTCACACTGGAAGAGCCATAAGATGAGGTGGTGCTTGCTCGCTTGGATTGTAGGTTTTGGGGTTGAAACAGCCAACAAAGCAAGGTGGACAATTGGTGCAGTAGTTTGCAGTGCGAACTCAACGATGTTGAAAAAATGCGGACATTTTCAATGGTCAAGATGGACCCGTAGCTCAGGTTTGTTTCAACATTCTGGAAAGAAGCAGACGCATACAATGTCAGAGACCCACTCACAGATTCCACATTGATTAAACACTGACTGCTTGTCTATCGAGCACCAACAATGCTTGATATCCAGCTTGATGAGCGTGCGTCGCCACACCTGGTGACAGGGCCTTCTGCCAGCATGTGTTGCCGGCAAGCAGACGTGCTAATGTCCCTTTAGAAGCACTTGCCGTTGCAGGTCTGGACCCCGTAGGGAGCAATAGTGGAAAAAAAGTGTGGCCCGAGCTTTGCTGTCATTTGTGGGCGTGGATTAAATTCGATCGCGTTTTGAGACACTGTTTGGAGGGACAGGGTTTAGCTTGGGTTGGTAGTTTTTTAGGGGGCTTACCAGCCTTGATATTTTCGAGGGCAGCGTTTCTTTTTTGATCCGGGCATCTGTATCGAAAGCCCGAGGATTCGCTTCTTTCTCCATCGGACTTACGATTTTTCTTTTGTGGCGGTCAGGAGGGGATTGTGCAAGAGGAGCTGGTGGAACACTTGCACTAGTCACAGGACATCTCTCTAAAATCCCCGCATTAGTGTTCGGTCTAATCTCATACTTCTGAGATGCTTCTAGCCAGGGTGTTGTGCATGCGACCTGATGAAACCAATTATTGCTCTGCCCATTGCTTGGAGACAACCATTGCCATGTTCTTGCTGATGAAGCTCTGTCTGCTGCTGTCTTGAGCTCCAAGTAGGCCCCCTGCTCCGCATCTCGTGCTGGGCACCCAGCTTCCTGTTCCGGCGGCGAGCAGATGTTCTTGGTTACATGATATATGTGGAAATTGATTGGGAACGCAGTTGGCACAAAAACTACCAAAGCCGAACGCCAGCTGCTTGTGCTCGAGGCTGCTGCCGCTTCTCAATCTCCGAAAGTGGAGACCTGTCCATAGTTCATTTTGGTTCAACTTCTCGAGTTTCTTCGGGATGGATGTGTGGGTATTGTTCATGACCCTAGCGCTTCTTTGCGGTTCGCTCCACTTGCGACTCACCCAGAGCGATTGGGTGACGTTGCGTCGATGGATTGCATCTGTCATAGAGCCTGAGGTGTGAGTCTGCAGGGCCTTTTTGGCGTTTGAAATATAACGCATTAAACATGCAATTGGATTTCTTAAGGATGGGGCATGGGACATTGGGTGAGTGATTGGGCGTCAGGACTGACTCCGCGACACTCAATGTCATGTTAAGTCCAACTAGCTCCCTCAAGTGAGATGCAACCTAGCCGTTTTTGAGGGGCAGAATCTACTCCCAAGTCCACTTCATTTCAACTTCCTGAAATGGCTTTCATTTGAAGTGCTCTCGTGCAGGTGCTGGATGCGCTGAAGGAAGCGCGTGTGAAGGAGGAGATGGTGAAGCTTCGCCAAAGGCATTGCAGGTTGCTCAATCGCTGCTTCTCTCACATTGTATTTGTGACCAGTCTTGGCTTGCTTCACCAAGCTCTCACGGCACCTGGGCTCGACGCAATTACTTGGGCCAGTGTCGCAGTCATCTCTTATTTTCCATTGGCGATCGTCGGGGAGGACTCAGTGTGTGTTTCTTGTCGAAAAGACACAGTAGCAACTAGTGGCTGGATGTGGGTGGCAACCGGCCACTCAGTTATCTAAAAAATGTGGGGATTGTGAGTCCCAAAGCACTCAATCATCCAAAAGTTTTTCTTCTACTTAGAGGCCCTGAAGAAACTTTCAAGGTAGTATCTGTGTTTGAGACTGCTAGGTGGTAGGTGGTCTTGACCTGTTTGACTTGCAGCTTGGCCCAAGCATCGCACTTGCAGCGTTGAGTGAAAAAGATTTGCTCGCTGCGCAACTTTTCGCTTTTGCGCGTGTGACGCGCTAGCTACCACTTGCTACTCTGCATTGGTAGCGGAGCGGTTCGCTCCAGCGACCGCTCAAGGCCATGGCAGATGGCCTGGAGGTCCCAGACTGGGGATCCTCCGAGGAGGGTGAAGCTCACCCGGATGGCAGCGACCATCAAGCCACGAGCCGAGGCAGGACCCAGAGCAGAGCTCATAAGGGATCCGATGAGGCACCGCCTCCGAAGGGCAAGAACAAAGGCAGCGAGACAAGGGCGGCTCCAACTATAAGGGTGGTTCCCACAAGGGCAAGTCCAAGGGCGGCAGCTCCAAAGGAAGCGCTGCATCAGGCAGCTTGGACTGTGATTGGGACGCTGGCGGCTCACCGGTCACTCCCGCACTCGACGACGCTGCCGCCGCTGTTCTGCCTTGGCCTTTTTGGCCTTGGTTTGGGGTGACATGTATAGCCACCGCTGCGGCGCCCTGCCCGTGTCATCTTCTCTTCGTCATAGTCCGGGACACGGTCAGCTGCTGCTCCCGCAACTTCTTTCTTCAAGGCTTTATACAAGACTTGCTTCTCCACCGATGACATGCGCGGGCAACACTTGGAGAACCTCTTTTGGGCTCAGGTCCAGCTCCATTGGCCTGGCTTCAGGCGCACACTTCTTCGGCTCGTCCTTGGACTTCCGAAGCCGTCTCTCTTCCTCTGCCGATTTGTACTCCTTCTTCCTGAGCCTCTGCTGTGTCTCTTCATCCTCCTCCTCAGCAATCAGTGCCTCCAGCACCGTTTTGAGAGCCACGCGGTGCTTCTTGAGCTTTTCGGCCTTCTCTTCTCAGGTGTGAGAGGGCCTGCTGAGAAAGGCAGGATGTCTTGTGGCTCAGCTTCTTCTTCCTCCTCTTGAGCCACATAGGCCTCAAAGAGCCAGCCATCGGCTGAGAACAGCAAGGTCCAGTTCACCCTCTGATGAAGCGTATGCTTCCTTCAAGTCATCAACATCGGCCAGATCTTCTTCTTCGTCCTCCTCCACAAAAACTCTTCCCACAAAGGATCTCCTGCTCCAGGTCCTCTTCATCGGCATTGTCCTCCACATCCTCATAGGAATAAGGCTCATCTTGCGTATTGGGCTCGACTGGCTCAGCCAGATGGGATGAATGCTGGCTTGACCTGTAGGGCTTGCGATCACCTCGGCGGGGCTGGTGCTTCTTGCGAGGGATGGGGGCGCGGCCCTTCTCCTTCTTCGCCTCCATGTGCAAGTTGCTGCATCGGAACCGCATCACCTGCTCGATCTTGGCGCTGTTGCGCTTGCCAACTTGAGAAGAAGATGTCCATCCGCTCACGGCGGGTCAGCGCCGCCCGGGACAGAAGCCTCTGAGCGAAGGACTTGTCACTGATCGTGGTCTCCTTGTCCTCCTCCCTGAGGTATTCGCCACAGAGCCGCTTCAAAGTGGAGATATGCTGCAATGCTCTGGCCGGGTGCCCGCCTGTAGGCCAGGCACCAAAGGCATCCTGAAGGCGCATGACGCGCCCCAAGCCGCCCGGCTCTTGCATCTCATTGACCTTCAGCTGATTGAGGATCTGGCGGGGCTCTCCCTGGCACCTGACGTAGATGAGCATGGCCAGCTTGTGCAGGTTGCGCTGTGCCTCAATGATGCGCTTCCAATCACGGTAGTGCGACCTGCTCCCGCGAAAGGTCTCAGTGCGCACCTGTGACAGCGAGGGGTTTGAGCGATCACCAGGCCTGCGCTCCTTCTGCAAGAGCATCTCACGGATCTCCGACGTCCTGGCCGCTGAGCTTGTTTCAAACCCTTGGTCCCTCCTCCGGCGTCTGCGAGCCAGCGTTGCCTCAACCTTTGCGGCCGGTCGGGCATCAGCGGGATCTGGCTGCCTCGGTCAGGCCTTGGCCTTCACTTTTGCCTTGGCTGCCCCAATGTTGAGGCACTCCGATCGCTTGGCTCCACGACCGGGTCATTGGTTGGCCTCGACTCCTCCTCCTCATCTTCTCGATAAGAGGAATCATACTCGTCTTCATCGGACTTATTGCTATCCCTGGTGGCGGATCCACACGCATGCTGTTTCTTCTTTGGCTGTACCTTTCAGGCTGGCGTCGAGCCACCCAGATTGGGCTTTGGCCTTCGGTGCAGCATCACCTCCAGGGTAGGATATGACATTGGCTGTTGCATCTGCTGGAACTGCATCTGTTGTTGCCATTGCTCACCTTTCTGATGGCGATCGCGCTCCTCACCTTTCCTGGATGCTGATCGCCCCTTCTCACGTCCCTTGGAGCTTGCAAGAATTCCGCATTGGGTTGTACCAGACCAGCTTGGACCGGCGTGGACAAGTTCGACCATCAGATGCCTCTGACGTTCCGACGGCAGAGCAAGCGGCGTGCCCTCACCCTTAGAATGACCTGCGGTGGGGAGGAAACCGAGCAGGTTGTTGGGCTACGTGCCGCAAGCGCCACACGCGGAAGGTCCTGTACTACAGTATATGGAGCACTCCCATGCAGGTCATCCTTGACACAGGATGCCGAACAGCAGTCGCGGGAGCCATTTGGCATCGCAACTTCCAGGAGAAGCTGAATCAACGCCAGCTCCCATACTTCCCGGTCAAGCGCCAGGAGACCTTTCGCTTCGGAGCAGGGGAGCCGGTCATCTCGACCACGGCATACGCGTACCCCCATTCGCTGGCTCCGGTTGGCGTGTGCGCAACGCAGCCTCCGACTGTCGGGTGGAGCGGTGTCCAGCCTTAGTTGGCCCAAGTGAGATGGCCAGGTGGCATGTCTCCATGAACTTCAGATTCAGTGCAGGTGTGACGGAGATCGCTGGCCACGTGGCGGAGACCCAGCTGTCCAACACCAGGCGCCCAGTTCTTCACGTGCTTCCGGTCCGGTGGAAGCCTGGTTGACACCAGAACTGCAGCAACTGAAGGAGACATTGCTCAAGGACCCCTACAGCTTGGCGCGGAGCTGGCAGCCCCGGAAGAGGCTGATGCGACCACCAAAGGCCGTCAGCCGATCGCGACTCTTCATCTTGATTGGGGAGGATCCAATGGACGCCTTCGTGGTGGATGAAGACGAAGGCGAAGTGACAGCAGCTCCCCGGCGGAAGGTCGCCTTTTACTGGAAGGGGATGACCATGCTGTACAAGAAGCGCGGGCGAGGTCCGCAAAGCCTGTCTGAGTGCCAAGGGCAGGCAGGAGTTTGAAAAGCTATGGATGGAGGAGCTGAAGCGTGTTCTGGTGAATGAGGTGATGCTCCTCAAGCTGAAGCAGAATGGCAAGGAGTTGGATCCGCGCTGGTTCAATGAGCAGGAGAAGGCTTTTGATTTCAGTGATGCGAAGGAGTGGGAGCAGTGGCTCCGCTCCGCATGGTGAGGACCAACAAGGCGGTGGCAGCGACCCTGCCACTTGTGGCCAAGTCCCGACTGGTTGTGCCTGGCCATCGGGTGGCTTCAGGACTGACGCTCCGACTGTGGGAGCCACGGCCACCAAGATCGCCAAGGCGATCGCCCAGTCAAGGGGATGGGCAATCTGGTCGTTTGATGTCACGACCGCGTTCTTGACTGGGGAACGCACGGATCGACAGATCCACGTGAGGGTCCCACCAAAGGGTCTGCCAAAGAAAGCAGATGGAGGCGGTGACAGGTGGGCAGCTCTTCGGTGTCTTGAAGTCGGCATGTGGCGTGACGGAAGCGCCCCGCTTCTGGTATCTCAAGGCTTGCAAGCTGCTGGCCGAGACCCCGCTGAAGGAGTTGGACATCGCCAAGGCAATGTTCACAGCATGGGATGAGCGTGGCACTTGGGCCATCCTGTGTTTGCGCGTGGACGATGGCCTGGTGGGATCGAAGTTCCGGCAGCTCATCATGAGATTGAGGTGGCCGGCCCAACAAGTGATGCCCCACCTCCTCTATGAGATCAGCCGGCTGGCGCGGCGACTTCCAAGATGCCGTGAAGGCTTACAAGCTCATGATCCAGGAGAAGGATGCTGGGAGAGCCGTCCTGAAGCATCCGAAGACCCCTGAAAAGACGTTCTTTGACGCGTCTAGGCAAGGAAAAGGACGGCAAGTCCCAGTTGGGACAGATCCATTTCATCGCCAACACAGGTGTTGAGCACGGGCCCCAGATGGCAGCGGTGATCGACTTTGCGAGCTCCAGGTCGACCCGCGTGGTCCGCTCTCGGCATCAATGTCCCAAGCCATTGACCGGCGCCTATGCTCGGTTGCTGACCCAGATGCTGCAGAAGGGCAGCTTTAAGCAAAGGTCCTGATGGTCCAAGGCTACATGGTGACAGATGCCCGGTCGCTTTACGACCACCTCACGACCACCGGCCAGGTGCCGCCCGAGAGGCAAACAACGTTAGACTTAATGGTCACACGTGAGATGCTGGAGGCGAGTACCTTTCACCTCCGATGGGTGCCAACCTATCGGCAATATGCCGACGGCCTCACGAAGAGAACGAGCAACCCGCTATGGGCCGAGTTCTCCAGCAAAGGGCCACTGTCCCTGAAGGAGACTGCTGAAGAAGCCACCCTGGAACAGCGCCGGCGTGATCTTCGCAGAGCCCAGCGGGAGCGGCGCAAGAAGCGCTTTGAGGACGGCGGAGCCGCCCAGTCACGCCAAGCCCAACAGGTCAACACACCCTTCTTGGGATGTGTTTGAGACTGCTAGGTTGCAGCTTGGCCCAAGCATCGCACTTGCAGCGTTGAGTGAAAAAGATTTGCTCGCTGGGCGACTTTTCGCTTTTGCGCGTGTGACGCGCTAGCTACCACTTGCTACTCCGCAGTATCCACTTTGCATATATGTTTCTGGATGTTTGGCCAGTCGTTTCTCTCAACCTTTGCAGGACTCGTTGAGTGTGACTCCCACGCAACTCAAACTGATCACCTGGTTCATGCACTTTCTGCAGCTGCCGCTCATTCTAACTTCCGGAGCCTCTGGAAGCCCTTTTGCTTTCGCAGTGAGGCAAGGCCTGGTGACGGTAAGCAGCTTTTCCTTGGGCATTCTTTTTCTAGATCCTTGGGTCTCCATTCCTTTTCAGCTGGTGCATTCTGCTGCAGAATTTGCAGTTCATCTTTCTTATTTTGAGATGCACCGTGTGCACATGGGGCTACTACTAATTGCCCAATTCTTCACCTTCGCAATCCACATCGCATGCATGGCATTCATTGACGTTGTGTTGCGACAGCGCATCAATGCCCAATTGGAAACTGCTGACGCGGAGTCCTTGGTATCCAGTTTCCGAAGGATGCTGCGAGGTGTTTGTGATGGCGAGGTGCTTCTAGATGGCCAGATGAATGTGGCACAGGAGAGTGAAGGTTTGAGGTATTTGATTCTCACCACAGTGAACTTGAAGGGCAGGTCATTTGAGCGATTGCTGATTGATGAGGAATGCACTCGTTTCACCAGGTTCATCCAATCATCCACTGAGGCATTTCTCACACCGAAGCCGGCGGTACCACCCGGTTGCTTGCGGACTTCTTTGCGAGGATCTGCTGGTATCAGGGTTGCTGCGGATGTTTTTCATGTGCCCATTCCAGGTCTTTTTGGGGCTGCGGAGCCATATCATCTCCTGGCTTTCAAAGAGGACACGGAGTCTCGAGCTCATCCAGAAGCAAATGAAGATTCAGTTCCTGCCGAACTTTTGAGCAGACAGCCGCGTCAAGCTCATCGGCCGGGTTCTAGGCCTGGCTCCACTTCGATGCTTTCTGGAAGCACAGGCAAAAGTTCATTTCAAGGATTTTCCGAGCTGAAGGAGATGACGTTACTGGTGGATGCGGGAACAGATCTTCAGGATGTGGAGCAGGCACACTTGAGGTTCATTCGCCAGGAAGTCTCGGATGCTTCTTCAGCCTTGCATTCTGGCATGCCCAGCTTGCGCAGGTTGGTCAAACCTTTGATGTGGGAGAAGTTCCAGCGCAGAGTGGTGAGATTCGCGGAGAGGTCTTCGCGTGATCCATTGACTCCACCCAAAGGCCTGGAGGGGCTCACGCTGCAGTGGCCCGGTCAAGATGGGTGGTTGGTGGCAGACGATGCCTCCTTGAAGCCCTTTCCCGGTGCATCGAATGAGCGGAAGGTTTGGCTGCACTTGCAGGGTCTCCATCCAGAGAAGCAACACCTGCGCGCAGAGCCGGTCTTGCACGGCATTCCAGAAAGACAAACAGCGGGCCCTAGAAAACCGCAGCCACTGACGTGATTTGGGGTTCAGCCGGAAAATGGAGCGGCGGATCAAAGTTGCTGGTTGTTTTTGTCAAGGGGACGCGCTCCTGCATTGCATGCTCTCGCATGTTCTTTCTTTGAGATGAGGTGGAATCATGTAGAAAAAAGATAGAAGGGTTGTTTTCTTGAAAGAATTTCCAGCCTTAAACTTGCAAGCTGTTGGGACTTTGGCGTGTGAGAATCCACACTTTGCAGCCCGGGCCCACACAGACGGGAAAAGAGGGCAGTTGATGTAGCCGCGCCCATTTCCACAGAGACTCGTGCGTAGTGTAAAAGAAGACAGAGATGTCATGTGCAGCTCCATACACACGTGCGCCTCAGCGTGTGCTCTTCTTCATCATCAGTTTTGGTCCAACAGAATGCTCTGAGCTTACGTACATGCAAGCTTCGCACATATGGTTTGGAATTGCGAGCCACACTTTAAAGAACTTTCGCCATGGATGTCTGGGTGGTGTTGATCACCACGGTGCTTGTGTGGGGTTCGCTCCACCTGCGGTTCACACGGAAGGACTGGGCGAACTTGCGCAGATGGGCATCCATGGAGCGTCAGGTGGGTTCACAAGCCATCCATGGCACTCCACTTGGGGTAAGAGCGTATGAATCTGGGAGTTTTCGGGTGGTGTGATGAACTTGATGGCTTGTGTTTTGCATGGGGATGAGCTTGATCGTTCCAAAAGGTGTCACTTTGATGTGCTCCCGACGAGTTAACAGTTACGTTTTTGGATTGTCCAACTTCACTGCAGGTAGTGGATGCGCTCAAGGAAGCGCGGGTGAAGGAGGAGATGGTGAAGCTTCGCCAAAGGCATTGCAGGTTGCTCAATCGCTGCTTCTCTCACATCGTATTTGTGACAAGTCTTGGCTTGCTTCACCAAGCTCTGACGGCACCTGGGCTCGACACAATTACTTGGGCCAGTGTGGGCATCATCTCATATCTTCCGATGGCGGTGGTCGGGCAGGACTGTACATTTCTTGTAGTGGCATCGGAATGGCATCTAACACATCTAGGGATGATATCAATTTCCGACGGCTGGGGCCAAGTTGAACTGGCAAAAGCCCACGAGTGCTGCGTCCCGAAGGCGTCACTTTTAGGGTTTCATCCACTCTCCAGTTGTTTCTCTCAACCTTTGCAGGACTCGTTGAGTGTGACTCCTGCACAGCTAAAGCTGATTACCTGGTTCTTACATTTTCTGCAGCTGCCGCTCATTGCCTCTTCTATATGCTCTGCAACTGCCTTTGATTTCGCGGTGAGGCAAGGCCTGCAAACGGTAAGTCGTTTTGGCTTGGGCATTCTTTTTCTAGATCCTTGGGTCTCCATTCCTTTTCAGCTGGTGCATTCTGCTGCAGAATTTGCTGTTCATCTTTCTTATTTTGAGATGAACCGCGTGCACATGGGGCTACTACTAATTGCCCAATTCTTCACCTTCGCAATCCACATCGCATGCATGGCATTCATTGACGTTGTGTTGCGACAGCGCATCAATGCCCAATTGGAAACTGCTGACGCGGAGTCCTTGGTATCCAGTTTCCGAAGGATGCTGCGAAGCGTGTGTGATGGCGAGGTGCTTCTGGATGGCCAGATGAATGTGGCACAGGAGAGTGAAGGTTTGAAGCATTTGATTCTCACCACAGTGAACTTGAAGGGCAGGTCATTTGAGCGATTGCTGATTGATGAGGAATGCACTCGTTTCACCAAGTTTATCCAATCATCCACTGAGGCATTTCTCACACCGAAGCCGGCGGTACCACCCGTTTGCTTGCGGACTTCTTTGCGAGGATCTGCTGGTATCAGGGTTGCTGCGGATGTTTTTCATGTGCCCATTCCAGGTCTTTTTGGGGCTGCGGAGCCATATCATCTCCTGGCTTTCAAAGAGGACACGGAGTCTCGAGCTCATCCAGAAGCAAATGAAGATTCAGTTCCTGCCGAACTTTTGAGCAGACAGCCGCGTCAAGCTCATCGGCCGGGTTCTAGGCCTGGCTCCACTTCGATGCTTTCTGGAAGCACAGGCAGAAGTTCATGTCATGGTTTTCCTGGGCTCGACGAGGTGTTCTTGCTGATCGATGTGGATTCGCAACTTCAAGAGGTCACTCAGGTGGAGCTGAACTTTAAGCGCGATCGATGCGCAGCTTCGATGCCCAGCTTGGGCAAGTTGGTGAGGCCCAGTGAATGGGAGAAGGTCCGCTCGAGCGTGGCACGCTTCGCTGAGAAATCCTCGCGTGATCAGTCTGATCACCCGAAGGTGTTGAAGCGTCTCACTCTGCAGGTGCACGGCGGAGCTTCTTTTGGATGTTGTCGTCATGGAAACATACGAGATGAAACACTGGTTATCATAAGGCTGTCGGTCAAAACTGGGACACCCTGGTTGACCGAACACAAACAGTCAAGACGGTCAGACGGTCAAGCTTGGGCTAACATGTTAATGCTTGTATTAATTGTGTTTATGAATCCACGATCTCCACGCTAGCGGCAGATCGTAGACAAGGTTGAAAGGAAGCCACTTGCCGTCCGAGACTGCGGACCTCACACAAGAAGCTACTATATAGTAACAAGGTGCATCGCCGCTAGCAACAAGTGCATCGCTACTACTAACAAGAAGCGACCAGTAGCAAGGTGCCTTACCAGTCACACCACCTGAAAACACCACCTTCGCCGTCTAGACGTGACGAGGTGCCGGGGCAGAGTGGATGGATGCTGGTGGACGAGGCCACGTTGCATCGGAGTCAGCAGCCTTGGAAGCTTTGGATGCATTTGCATGGCTTTCATCCTCGGTGAGATCTCCTGCACCACGGTGGTTCTTGCGCTTGGTGTGCGGAGTACCAAAAAGGATGAGAAGGAAGGGAGGGAGTTTTGTGCGAAGTGGAGCTGACTGAGATAGAGGACTACTTTGCAGCCGGGTGTCAAGAATCAGTACTTTGAGGATTGCATCTCAGGCAGATGCATCCACCCCATCTCCATGCACTTGGAGGTTTTGGTCTTGTTTCTCACATTGGTAGCCCTGACTCCTGGGGAGTTGGGGGTCGTTTTGGGTGTTCAGAAAGCTCAAGCGACAGCCTGCTCCAAGCCTAGGAGGATCATGGCGGCTGGGGCCCTCAGGGCCACCCGCGCTGTCGTGGTTTGAGGTGGGAGAGGTGTCACCATCGTGGCTTCCGAAGGCAACATCACGATTGTTTCACAATGTTTGACCCCAAGACCACTACGGTAGTGGTCGGGCCCAAAGATGTGAAGAATCAGTTCTTTTTTTCATTCAATTGCAATGCTCAAGCTGCAGAACACATCTTCTCGACAAGTTTCCTCCTCGCTTTTTCTTGGAAACAGCCCTGCAGATCGGTCAACCTTCGGATCAGCCGGCATCTTTGGGGGGAATTCTTCGGCGCGGTGAACAAAGCACAAAGGACCGTGAAGTCAACCTTGTTGGGCAGATGTTACATGATTTTTACCAGAAGTTCCAGGTCCTGAGATCCTGCGAAATTGGAGTATCTTGGATGGATGCTCAGTCAACATCTCTCCTCGTCTCTGGTCTTCTTGGAAAATTGTGTGTTCAGTTTCCCAAGGATGTACGGGCTGCGGATGACCTCTATAGGAAGACCTTGCGCTTCTTGGTCTCTGTAGGGGAGCCTAACAGTGGGGGACGACGGATGTGGCGCGCCCAGGCAAGCTGGGCTAAAGAGAAGGAAGACTAATGATTAATGACTCCTCAAAAACAGAGACAAGGATAAAAAGGGTGCCTCTGAAGCAACACTCCCCGAACTAATCATGGAAGTGGAAACATGGTCGCTTGATGAGCATTTTCCGCACACCAAACAGGCGGTTTTCACTCCGCTTCCATGTCAGTGACTCGGGGTACTTGGGGTGTAAGAGTTCTAAAGCTCCATGGGGTTGCACAGGCTTCATTATTCACTTGGGTTTGGTGTTGAGGGCTGACTTGGAGGCTTTTCTGAGAAGTCACCCTCCAACTTCAATTAATCACAGATGTTCATTAGCCTTGGGGAACTTCTTCCCAACTTTCTCCCAGCTTTCAGGAGCCCGTCGAGTGGCGATATTGCTGAAGTCTTGTCTTGCTCGTTTGCCAGGTGGCTGCGGAACTGGTCTATCCCAACTACCAACTGCGTGGAGGTCGGACACTCGGACACTCCACCCGCCGGACACCGCAGTAGCGCCGTACTGCTCGAGTGGTTCACCCGTTGCCGCGCTCGTTGGGGCGTGGAGCTTCGCCAAACCAATGGTGTGCGTGGGGGGGTGAAGGCCGGAGCCGTTCTCGGCAGGACATACCTTGGGTGATGGCGCGGAATCTCAGACCAGACATATCGATATCAGGTATCAGACATCGATGGTTTCTTAACTTTTCAACTTCTCTTTCCCTGTAGAGATTCGATCATAAAACACTTTGCAAGAGTCATTTGGTCTCCAGTGACCAATCATGGAGCATACGAAGTGTGTTTTCGTTCCTGTCGAAACAGACGGGGGTTTCGATGAGCTTGGAAAGGGTTTAAAGCCTGCTTCGCATGTTTTGGATGAAAGTGCTTGCTCTTAGAGTCAACACCCTAACTTGGCTCTAACAGTTTAGAGTCAACACCCTAACTTTGCTCTAACATGGGTGACATGGGTTGACCAAGACTTTGCTTCTCTACCCACCTGGCTCTCCCGTTCCATAGTGATCTACCTTGTGCTCCCGGTGTTGATTCATCCTGCACTCCTGCAACTTTGTTCCGGGTATTTTTGTGATGGGCGATGGATCATTAGCGAACCCATGCGAAGTGTCTCTTGCAGTCTTCTGGCCTTGATGGTTTGCAACATGTGTGGGATTAGTTGTGGAGAACTGACCCACATGGTTTTGTTCTGGTTTGTTTATGCTTGTTGAGAGGGGTCCTCAATGGACTTTGGCATGTTCAAATCCATCTTCATCCATTTGGTATGTTCGCTTAAACATCAAGGCACGTGTTTGGGTTCCACCGACAGTGGTGGAATCATAGAGAATCCAGGAATGCGACGGCAAGCTCTATCAAGCCTTGGAATCTAATCTTTCGAACGCTCCTCCCATTTCCTACCTATAGACATAGATTTCCAAGCGGTTTCAGGCGACTCAAAAGAAGTTTCGACAAAAACAAATCCCGGAGCGACTCCAGGGGATGTTATATGATGCTATGGGAGAGGTGGATTCCAGAGCGCCCCTGAATCGCGCTCTGGCAACCAAGACTGCCGTGGCGCGCACGTAGAGTCCAAGACAGCCGCAACTGAGGCTTTCTCTATCAGCTGGAGGGTGGTGAAGACTCGGAGGCTGAGGCGGAGAGAGTTTTTAGATGTTCTTATGAAGGGTCTATGGCATCCGATGGCCCTATGTCATAGCCTATGCCCTATCAACTTGCTACATAATTAGGCATGTTTCTTCTTTAATGGTTGATTCTGTATGGTGTTCTTTGCGGATTTTGAGAGAATTCAGACTACCCCCGAATTCTGCGGGAGCCGGCGGCCCCACCTCGGCAGCCTCGGCAGCCTCGGCAGCCTCGGCAGCCTCGGCACGAACACGGACGAACACGATTCGGAGGTGGAGGCGATTCGCAAGAAGCTTACGGAGCTGGTGGACTCGGGCGAAACCATTTGCCGTGTCACCAAGCCCTGGAAGAAGGCGCCGAGGGACCGTCCGATGCGGCCGGGTCGAACGGCCGTCCGGACCGCGTCCGGGTTGGAAGGGCGAAAAGAAACCGCACGCTGTGAACGAGCGGTTTCTTTGATCACAGCGCATTCACTGAATCGTTTGGGAGAAAAGGGGTGGATAATAACAATGGCTTACCAATCTGCTTTGTAAGTTCAACCTTCTAGCTTGTACTGAGAGAAGCCCCATGAGGAAGTTTTTTCTCGCCTTGGGTAGCAGCTATCTTCTTTTTTGTCCTAATGAATATGTCATTGATTGGGCCTGACAGTCTGAGTGGGTGGGATTTATTGTTGCGGATGGGCTGGGTCCAAAGCGGAACTGTTCTGGGCACTACAGACATCGCCCACATGCCAACTGAGTTTGGTGGATGCATTCAAAGAACATGTGCGCGGTTCAGACGCATCCGGGACACTTGGAACCTTTAACCCAAGCCTTATAAATATAGCTTGCTTACTAGAGCCTTACACCAAAGGAAAGAACCAGACTTACAACATCTTTTCCTGACCTTTAACCCATTAGGTTCGAGGCCATCCCTCTTAGGTTGGAGGCCATTGCACAACAGGAAAAAAGAAAAACAGAAAGAACGAAGACTTGCGAGACCCTTCCAGACCTTCAACCAATACCTTGAGAGGTCTTCAGACTTCCAGGACCTTCAGCTCTTCCAAACCTCGAGAGTCCCCCCTGTCAGGCCATGAGCTACTTCACCGAGAGGCGTCTAGATGCCGCTTGTGCTTTGCTTACCAGTCGTGTGAAGACCGAGGCGCAAGCATGCAGGAGTAGTGCTTCCACGGTGATGAAGAGGATGTAGTTCCTTGTTTTGTTTTTTGCAGTTTTGCACAATTTAAGCAGTTTTGGAGGGAACAGCTTCCTGTAGTTGCCAAGCTTACATCATGGCATGTATGATGGTCTGCCCTTGTGCCCACAACCTCTGCAGGTGCAGTGTTATGAGTGCCAGAATGTTCTCCGATTGAACCTTTTCCCCTTGCACGAGAAGGCCTCTGCGTTGAAGGTGCCACCCGGGGTAGGTTTCGTGGGTTTTGTGGCCTCATGGTGGCAGCAGTGTGTGCTTGATGTTTTGGCTGATGGCAAGTGACTATCCTTTATGACGATACATATAGAGCCGAGCTCAATTAACATCAATTAACTAATTTTCTGCATGATTGTGCACGTGTATCATCCAGGACTGACGAAACTAACTGACCCCTTCGCTTTGGGTCAGGCTGGGACCTTCGCTTTGGTTCGTCGACCTGAGATGCCTGGATTCGCGGCTCGACAGGGCAAGGGTTGTGAGAATTGGGGGTCGCACCCTTGGCAAGCCAACAGGCGGCTAAAGGAAGCCCCTCCAAGTCACTGACATGGACGTGGGAAACCACCTGCTTGATGGTGTGTCAGGGGCCCATTTTCCGCTTCCATGTTAGTGAGTCAGAGTGTAATATAGGTTCAACAAGTTGGTAGGAAGGTAAGTTTTCAGACAAGGCAGGGTAAAAGACTCAAAGACTAAAGAGCTCTTTGTACTTTCTCCCATAGCCGTAGCAGCTGAATTTCTGATTGTTTGATGAACTCCTCATTACTCAAAAGACTCAGCACGCAAACCGCATTGAACCATGTCTTTTCAGATAGACGACCGATTGCATTCCCTGAAATAACAACTTTTTCTAAGCCTTTCCCAAATCTCTTATCCACCCTGTTATTTGTCGAGGGCGGTCAAACCATGGTTGATTTTTTGCATGAGGACCATGCAGGACCATGCAGTCTCTTGGAACCTGTTCTCAGGTGGCTGCCTACACCGGCGAATACAAGCTACAGCCATCACCTTAGCGATCGGATCGATCAGCTTCGCTTCAAGACCGAATTGCAAGATGTTAGCCATGGTAGCCACATGTAGATTTGGTTGGATGCATTCCTAAAGTTGTTGGCATCTTATCCATCCACATGCGTGAAGCGTCACTATCCCTCCTTCTAGCTGTAAGATGGTTTTCAACCTCGAAGAATTGGTCATTGCAGCCCTGTTATTCGAGAAGTCGTGGCCCATGGTTATTTATGACGCAAACAAGTAGCACTGCCACTGAGTTTCAAGATCATTTTGAGGTGCAAAGGACATTTGCAAGTTTATGGTGATACCAGCCTTTAAGCAAGGCCAATCTGAGGAGCGCCGTCATTTTTGTTCCCAAGGTTCCATATGCCTTTTAAGCTAAAAGTGCCACCGTAGTGTACTTGCACATCGGTGTTTGTGTCACTAAGTCCAAATCTAAGCCTGTGTGATTGTTTCAGGTCTGCTTTGCTGATTTCGCATACAGATCACAAAGCCTTTTGCAAGGGCTATAAGGTGGGCATTTCCCGATGCTCAGATACTCCGTAGCTCAGCAGATTTGCAGGGTTCCAAACTGGAGGCTTGGGTTGACTTGGACAAATATAGACAGCGTCCTCAGTGGCGGGGTTGTAGTTGCCAGGCAGATTATTTCATTATATTTCATTTCGGAGATCAAAGATAGCAAAGATATCCAGTATCCAATATGTATACATTGTGTGGAGTACCCAACTATTTACAAGGGTCAGTTATTCTTTTTTCAGAGCATCAACACTAGCATACCTGGTCTCAATCCTTTTTTTCGGCAACAATTGGGACGCTTTCCAATTGTTTGCGATCACCACCCTTTGCTACTCGAAGATACACTAAACCCTAGGGAGAGGATCCCATTCTTGGTCGAAAACGACGGATTCTGTACATTCCTCAAAAACCGTACCGATTCCCATCACGAGTTGCAACGATTCCGGGCATGGAACCTCTGCCATGCGGTCAGGTGCGCTCCATTGGCGACCTCAATCAGCTGTCGCAAGTGGGTCGAGGTCGGAAAGACTTCGTGGGGGAGCTCGGTGTGACGGGAGCATCAGCTAGAACTCAGAACTCGCCCAGCTGTTCGAAGTTCATCTCCAGCAAAATCCCAGAATTGATCCTGTTCTGCTCCGTGCTCTCTTTCTCGCCTTCTGCTCGTGTCAGCGGCGCTCGCCGCTCGGCATTGCTCGGTCAGGTTTTGGCCTGTGAGTTTCGGCAGGAGACCAAGATCGCGGAGATCGTCGCCAAGGTCTGGGGACGATCAGAGACGAGGTGGCAGGTGGTGACTTTGTGCATACCTTAGCTGTAACATCTGCAATATGTTGTTCTTGTGGAAGTTGCTGTAGACTCCCTGTGGAGTTTTGAGTCTGGGCTTGTCTAGACTAGACCGTCTTGTTTATTTTTGTTATTGATTTACAGAGTTTTGGACACCCTGCCATTCATGTGGTTAGATTGAGAAGGCTGCCCTGTGTTTTCGAGCATTTGCAGGTCTTGACTCTTGTTTCTCTCCAGGGGCTAGAGATGTTGGTTTTATCATGTTTTGTGTGAATGTCCATTGTTTACTTCACAGTGCAATTTCATCAACTGCAACACCTTTTCAGGATGTGACATGTCTTTGCATATCCAGACATCCTCGCTCCTGCAGACCAGGTTCCTCACTCCTGCGGACCCCTTCTCCCGCGGACTCGACTCGCAGGTGAAAGAGAGGATGGCGGCCGGTCGGCAAGTGAAGGCTGGGGGGGCCTGACGAGGGCGAGGGCCTTACGAGGCTGTCCACATGGCCAGCCATGGCCGTCAAGAAGGGAGGAACCAGCGTCAGAACTGCGAGACGCCTTCGACGCGAAAGACGGTGAACTTGTGAAGCCTCCTAAAGCCTCGAATGAACTGTTGATTTTCCTCGCTATCCCACAATGGCCCAGCTAAAGAAAGAATATGAAAGAGTCTTCATCCGCACATATCGCCAAAACTGACAAACATCTACTCACAACCTCCTGCACTCCCTACTCAAAAGTTTGATATGGTTTGATGGTCCAAAACTGGGAAAGACACACCTGAATGCTTCCAAAACAACTCAGGCTGGACATCTCCGGGCCACCAGTCCGACAGCCTGGGGCTGCTGTTCAGGTGATTTGCATCGCTGGGCCCACCTCATCTGGAAAGACCACCTTCGCTACCAAGCTTTGCATGGGCCCTGATGGGCAAGGAGAGGAGGGCGAGACCTGATGGGAGGGGATGGGCAAAGGAGGTGTTTTTAAGGCAAACTTCCCCAGTGCAATGCCGGCCTGGAATTCTGTGGTAGCCTCTTTCAAGAGTTTCTTTATCTCTTTGGAGCTTTTCAGACCTCACAGTTAGACTCCAAGGCATGTACCTGCAGAACAATGGCTTTGCTGCCAAGCCACTGACGGCTCGAGCCTTTGGCCATCGATCGGGAAAGATTCGCTTGCTTGCGATCGAGAAAGGATCCGATCCAGGAGTCCCTCCCCGAGCCCATTCTGTGGATTTTCTGGAGCGTTACATTGGAAAACCACATCCATTTGTAGAGAGAGGAAAAAGAGTCTTTCCAGGGCACCTTATGCTCCATGTGTGCCGTTTTCATCCATTTTCCATGGTTCCATACAGGGAGTGCAAGTTTCAGAACTGAACAGCCCAGTCGGACGTCCGACTCCAAACTCGCTCGCTCGCTCGCTCTCTAAAGTCGCTGAAGAGGAAGCCAGACTGAAGATCGAGACTTAATCACCAGACTTCATCCGACAACACTTGGCCTCAAGATCTCCTATTTGTTAGGTGTTCAAGAGGATTTCAACTTGATCTCACAAGTATGTAAAACTCGACAGGGTTTTGGATGTATAGACTTGGTCTGGTCTCAAAGGATTATCCCATCCCATTACCAGGGCTGCGCACACCTTTGTTTTTCTTGATTTTTGGGTTTGAAAACCAAAGAAGATCCCATCCTTTTGCTTCAGAACCGGTCCCACACCCTCCCCTCTCCTTAGGAAGGCCCTCGAACAGAGGGACCACTGAAAACGCATGCGTTCCCGCCCTCAGCGGTGAGGTCGACCACTACTATCTTCCCTTGGATCGACAACCCAAGTACCAGGACCCGCGAGCGATGTCGCACCGCAAACGGAGGAAGTCCTCCCCGTTCCGGGTCTGCCGTTTCGGCCCTGTCAGGTCTGATGTCAAGTCCGTTTGTTCTTTCTCAAGGTAGGACGTGTCGAAGTCTGATTCAGCTAGGGCCGCTAGGGCCTCTGGGGTTGGTTCTACTGAAATCTCTCAAAGAACCATGCCATGTGTCTACACTCGTTCTCAGTTCTCCGCCCTGCGCCTGCCCGTTCTCCGCGCACGCGAGGCGCGGAAGCAACGCAGCGACGTGGATTACGACCATATTGAGTCAATGGACGTCCAGCGACTGGGATCCATCGCGGTCGAGTACGGTCGGAATGGGTGTAGGGGTGTGTAGGATGTTGGAGGGGGTTGTAGCGGTTTCTAGGGTGGAACATCTAGACTCTAGACATAGTTTTCTGCTTCAATCAGGGCTCTGGAGGTCATGGGAGGTGCAGCCCAATGAGATGCTGGAGGTGCAGCGTATGGCCTTGGTGGACGACCTCAAGCGAAAAGTCTTAGAAGAGGTGAATGGTATGGAGGGGCACTGTAGGTATTTGGAGGTATGGAGAGGACACATTGGTCCTTAAGTAGATTCAAACATGCTGTTGTCATGTGCAACGTACAAGGGGCAGGCCTTTAGGTTGGGCTTGTTTGGGCCATGAACAGAATGGTGAAAAGCATGGATGCCAGTTCAACCGCACGACTTCACCCGGTGGAGAAAAATCACGGTGTCCAGGTGTTAGGACTGGACGTCCGGACCTTGATCCATCTTCAAAAACTGACCCCACAGCTGCATGTGTGGGATGGGAAGAAATACTGCATGCTTTCACCCGAAACAACGGATCTCTTTTCACCCTTCAACGGATGTTGCTTTCTTATGCTTTCTTGCCAGACCACACCTGGCATGCGACTCGGCAGCACGGCGTGTGAATCACGCACACGATGTCACGGGGTTGTATGTCTTGGGCCATGAGGCTCATTTGCGAGCACCTCAATGCCGCGAGCTAAGAGTTCAAGGGGATGATCTTTTGGGCTGAACAGCTTAGCAAAGACATCACAGTTGTGAGCGGACCAATAACATTGTTTGCAACTTCACTCGCTTTGAACGGGTGCTTGTAGATTCGGTTGGGCCTCACTCAACGTCCACAGAAGCATAGTCACATGCTGTATGAATCCTTGGAAAAAAACACGTGCCAAAGCCAAGACGACCCGAGGATTCAACTCCGGCTTAGCATCCTTTCCTTCCGTGGGAAATGAATCTTCATATGAATCGTTCGAAGGTGAGACTGTGCTTTCTCACTGAGGCTCTGATTGTGGGAGAGTCGGTGATGACCCCCGTCGGGAACTCACCTCACTCGCTCGGAACCATTTCCATGTGAAGATGACAAGCTGTTGACAGGGGCCTAAAGAATTAGGGCAGGGCCTTTAGGGCAGAAGGTTCCATCGAGTGAACCGGACATATGGTCCACCAGTTTGCATCCTGTTTTTTTCCCTGTGCAACCCAAACAAATGCGTGCTGGGTCAAGACATCGAATCTTGGGGTGTTGTGAAATCCAATGTACCTCGGGTTTCTCTAAAACACTTTCTGTTTTTCCCTTCCTAACCCCCAACGTACTAAACCCATATATTTGACCCATGCTAAACCCGTACTTTAGTACACATTTGGAACACCTTGGGGTTCCTTTAGAAGCCCTAGGTCTTCCGGCCTGACCCTAGAACATGGGTATGCAGGGTGCGGACGTGTGTTTTGTTGTGACATCATGTTCTTCTTTTCAAAATCAAGGGCAAGCTCTGGTATTTGGCCAGAGCTTGGGGTTGGATTTTTGGAAGATCCGTGGACTTGACTCAGCGCCAAGGTCTACAACATGAAGACTGGATATCGAGATGGGTGAGCCTCTTGCTGTTTCTTCCATTTCTTCTCATAGCCGCCATAGCCCATTCCCTGGCCCTCGCCAGGGACGGCCACAAGTTTGATGCGCTGCCGGCCAACGGGACTGGTGCATTGTTCGGCGTGGTCTCGCAGGTAAACACTGGATACTCCCGCAGTTGAAATAGCTGGGTTCGGGCAATCAAAGATCCACCAAGCTGTTTGGGTGGATCCTAGGTGGATCAGCCAAGCCCTTCTGCCAAGCCTGAGTATGTTGTGACCAACTGACAGCTTCTTTCCAGGTTTCTAGATGTTTTGTGGATATAATATGATATAGAATCTGGGACATTGCAAATTCAATTTACTGACCCAGCTGATTTCTCTTGTTTAGTAACTATTGAGTACCGCATACAGGTTGTCCCTTTTGTGATCCTTTTTTGATCTTCTTTGGAATCTATAGAAAACTAAACCAACATTCTTGACACGCAATTTCGGATGCTGTCCTATATTTTAAGGAACACTGTAGCCTGCAATTGGACTCAGTTTTGCGCCTGCGCTCCTCTCTTCTGTGGAATTTCTACTAATCTGTGCGAGGATTCTGGTCATAGAGGGCATCCATGCCCTGAATCCCATGTACACAGAGGCGGAATGGGGCTGGCGCGAGCGAACACGAGACTAACCGAAAAGAGGCTTTCAGTCATAGTCTCTTCATAGCATTGGCTCCATAGCATAAGGGACTCTACACATCATCAGTTTGTCATTCTGAAGATGATTTAGTTTGATGGTGCAGTTTCCAGCTTGGCCTGTATCAACTGATCAGACTCGACCAAGGCTTCGCTTTTCAGACCAAGGGAGACGCGCTTCGTTTTCGCCCATGAACAACGCCACAAGCGAACTGTGTTTGTCCGATCGATCGGAATCGGCTCCTGCCTTCGATCGCTCCGAATCGAAGGCGGTGGACGCGAACAAGGTCTTTCGGATCTTCATTTCGCCCTTGACAGCCCTGCAGGCGGGGAAGTGGAGCGGGCCCTACAGGTGGTGGGCCTGGTGGGCCTTTTCGTGTGGTAGACGATGTTGGACGATCGTGGACGCGAAGAAGCCTTTCCCGCTCTGGATCTCCGCCTGCAGAGAGGCTGAGTGATCAAGGGGACACATTCTTTTCGGAAAGGCCTGCTGGTTGCGGCTAGCTGGTGGAGGTAGATACGGAAGCTCTTCTGCCGCAGACCAAAATGGTCAGCACCTCTTGTTATCTTCACAGTCTGAAAAAATCATCTTAGTACATCTTAGTACCCAACTGTGATTGGGAAGAGCTGCCACAACCAACCTAGCAGCCTGACCTGCTGTGATTCTCTCTCCATCCAACGGCCCTCAGTTGGACGATAACAACTGCGCAGGGAGCCTCAGGGAGCCGAAGAGGGAGCGATCGCGGGGATGGTGACGACCAAGCATGATCAATGGCTCGGATGCAACAGAATGACTCGACTCGAACGGCTTTTATCATCTTTTAATATCAAATCATATCAGCCGTTTGAGTCGAGTCATATCAAATCATTTTAAATGCATATCAAATCTCAACCGCTCGAATGACTCAAATGACTCGAATAACCGTACGACTTTGCGGCATGCAATTGGGCTATGGAGGGAAGGTTAGAGATCTCGACTTCATTCCTTAGGCCTGGAGTGGGTGTGCATGGAAAGGCTTCGAGCCGAGAACCTTTCGGCCTGAAGCCATCAAATGCCATAAATATGATTTGGGCAGAACCTTAATCCGTCGAAAAATCCTTTTCCTTAGCCCCTAAATATCCGGTTTTGGAGGCCTTATCGAGCCGAAGAGCACCTCAACAGATCGAAACACAGCCACCAAAACACGTCGTTTCTGCATGTCTTTACCGCAAACGGATTCTCGTGATGCTCGTGCCGTGACAGGTGAAGACCACGGATCATCGCCTGCTACGGCGTATGTGCCGTGATTATCTCTTCCGGGGGAACTCAGCAGTCACTTGGCTCCAGCTGCAGGAGGATATATGCCCAGACAGTTCCCCAAGGCCCCACGGCCTGGAATGCGTTGATTTTGGGTGAGTGTGGCTGAGAAACATTGATGTTGAAAGGAGACTGTAAGTCTATTATCTTAAGGATCAAGGTTCAAGGAATTTCAAGGACACATGTATCAAACAACATGAGGACGTCTTTTGGGGAGTGGCCAGAATCCGTATTCTGTCGCGTTTCCTCAAGACTTGTAAGGCCATTCTTTGGTTTGATGTGCTTGTTCTTTTTGATTGGTATCACTATCACACACACACATCCACCCCCATTTGTATATAGGAAAAGCTTGGTGCCTCGAAGCCACCTCGAAGTTGCATCCGTGAAACTCCCATGGTTATGGATGAACGTTCTCAGCACATCTTTCTGTGCTCAGGCGACAACTCTGCGCATGTGGGACAACGTCAGAAAGGGAGAGGTGGGACAGCGCTCACCACCCTGTGAACCATCGGTGAACCATCGGTGAACTTGTTATGAGTTGTTATATTGTTTCTAATAGCTGCTTGTTCCTAGTAGCATGGCACCTGTTACTACTAGTAAGGCACTTGTTCCTAGTAGCTTATTGTTTCCAATAGCTGCTTGTTACTAGTAGTAAGGCACTTGTTACTAGAAGCGATGCACTTGTTACTAGTAGCTGCAAAACATCGG
The DNA here is from genome assembly GCA_963970005.1 of Durusdinium trenchii. Taxonomy (NCBI): domain Eukaryota; class Dinophyceae; order Suessiales; family Symbiodiniaceae; genus Durusdinium; species Durusdinium trenchii. The sequence goes on from CAXAMN010021691.1 coordinate 32,252, forward strand.
CAGAACTTTCACGCTTTTCACGCGTTTCACTTGTTATGAGTGGAGCAATGAAGCAACACGGTGAGGGGAGAATTTGTAGGCCAAAGAGGGATCCCCTCCGACGAAGTGGAGTGCCCCCCCTGAGGAAAATCAGGGGGTGTCGTTGCAACATAGTGAGAGCACGTGGAAAACGTACTAGTAGCTTCTTGTTATATACATCTTGTTACTAGTAGCTTCTAGCTACTAATAGCGATGCCCTTGTTACTAATAGCGACGCACCTGTTACTAATGGGGTGTTTTGCGTTGCGAGGCCCTGAGGCGACGCCTCTCACGCTAGTTTTGGTGAAAAAAACAATCGCAAATCCAACAACCTTGGTTTGGTGCCACATAGACATGACGGTTTCTTCTTGCGATGGAAGGATGGCAGGTAAAATGTGGGAAAGAGGTTGGGTTTTCATTCACGATTCAGTGCCAACAACCACATGCTTCGAGGAAGAGAGAACTTCTTCAACTCGGTTTTTGAACCAAGTTCCTGTGACGCTTTTCGATTGTGGCTTGCTTGAACTGCTTTCTAACTCTGAATGCCATGTGGCTGGCTCAAAGCCTTGTATGCTTTGGGATTTGGCTCCACTTGCACCTGAGCTCAGCTCCTTTGGTTCCCCCACTCTCCCCTCAGGGAGGTCCAGGTTCGCATCCCTCTTCACGCCTTGCGGCGTATCTATATGAGCGCCGGGGCCGGCTTACTCATTTTGATTGAGGTCACCCGTGCTACCGCGCGTGCTCTGAGGGGCCTTGCCGAGTCCCTTGAGGCTGCTGCCAACCGGGCTGAGGGCATCTCAGCTGGATCCTTCACTGGGCCACTTGCTGCTCCCACTGAGCCTTCTGAGGCCTCTACTTGGGACGTCGTCCCTCCGCTGCCTGCCACTCCTGAGAGGAGAACTACATCCTGGGCACAGGGGTCTCCGGGCTCCAACTCTTCTGCCTACGACGACGTGGCCAGGAGCATTCCTGATCTTCCGGAGGCTTGCATTGAGCTTTGCAATCGTCTCTCAGGTACTCCTTCTTCCGTGCCCGAGCTCTACGAGCCTGGAACGCTGGCTGTTGGGCAGGAGCAGTTTCGGAAGGCCGTATCCGAAAGCCAAGACCTACACCACATCTTGGACTTCAGAACCATTTCTACATCATCCTGCGAGCCAGAGGACTTGATCTTCCCACAGTTGTTACATCGGTAGGAGACTATCAGAGGCTGTGCCCCTTCGACGACTACTCGGTCAGCCACGCCTTCCCTCAATCTCAGAGGCCAAGGTTTACTGCCGAGGAGCTGGAGTTGTGTTTCCTGAGTGAAGAGGATGGCGGTTCCACAGCACATCAAGGGGACTCAGCCACCTCTTAGTTGAGAACGTCGAAGAAGGGGAGCTCCTACCTGGTGCCTCCTCTTCTGACCTCTCGCTGCACAAGGACACTTTTTGAGGGCATCAACTATGACACTGCCTGTTCCGGGGACTCGGCCAGTTCCTGCCGCAGTGAAGCTCCTGATGCCTCTCGCCGACCAAAGATCTCTGGAGAGACTGCTGTTGGCGCTATCAAACGGTTTGTGGGACCGCTTGCAGACCTATTCTTTTTGGACATGGGCATCTTCGCTATGCTCACAAGTTTTGAGGACGAGGACCCCCTTTGCGGCTTTTGTCAGATCCACCTTGCATGCTACAAGTTTATGCGCTCACCCGCAACTTCCATGGCTTTGTTCCCGCTTCCGATTCCCAGGCTGAAGATCTTCGAGTCCCGAGGAGGTGGACAGAGGGAGAGAAGAAGGAGGGCAATGGATCAGGCTTTCCACGTCTCAGTGATGGCCTTGAACTACTGGCACTCCGATGGGAAGTTCATCCCCCTTGACTCGATAGCCACGATCCCAAATGATGCTCAGCGAAGGGCCTTGGACAACTTGCGGAGACTCTTCAAAGCCTTTGCTAGCTCTCCGCAACCTTTCAATGTCCCAGCGAGTGGCCGAAGAACCACCTCCCTCATCTTCTTCCTGACCGACCTCTCTGAGTTCGCTACATGGGAGGGCGGCGGAGGAGATGCTTATACCAAAACTTTTCCAGGAGACCCGAACGGCTCGCAGGGAAAGATCGGAGTCCCTCGAGATGTTGAAAGGGCCGAGGAGCTTCGTCCATATCGAGCGCTTGATCCTTCCAGGCTGAAATTGTTTGGCCAGGCTTCTTGGGACATTGAGCCCTACCTCTCCGACCACCTATGGATGGCCTTTGTCGAACCGGCTAGCCTGGTATGGACTACTTCTTTGAACAAGGAGAAGTACAAGAGTGTTCTTGACCTTGGTCTTCTGGGGGACGTGAATGGCCTCCTGCAGTTGAAACAAGTGTCGGAAGAGTGCCAGGTGAAAGATCCTGCTATGAGATTCTTCAATGCCTACAAGAACCAGGAAATCGATCGAATGATCGGGGACAGACGTTCCTGGAACTACAGAGAGGGTCGACTAGCAGGAGTCTCGTCAGGTCTTCCTACACCACAGTGCCTCTTCGACCTTGAGATCGACCCCTACAAGCAACGCCTGTCGATCTGCGCTGGCGACCGCAAGGACTTTTACCACCAGATCCATGTCACTCAGTCCCGGGCCTTCTCAAACTGTCTCTGGCCTCTGCTGGATCTAGCCGACCTCAAGGGTACTAAAGCATTTCAAACCTATGCCCTGTCATCGCAGAAGGCCAAGAGATATTTACGAGACCGTGATGGTGATCTGCTCAGCGAGCTCCCCCGCAGGAAGAAGGGGCTCTTGCGAGAGAAGGTTCAAGCTTGCTTTGGCTACGGAGGGCCACCGGAACTTCCTGATCTCGGAGGGCATTATCTCGTTCCTCCGAGCTGCGTTCCGATGACTACTTCTTTGGGGAGGACCTCGTGACTGGTCTGGTGATCGATGACTTCGACGCTGTATCAATTGAGGACGCAGGCCTTCAGCCTTACAAGCGAGACGACTATCCAACCACTGGAACTGCCTCGAGGGCTGTCGAGAAGATTTTGCAAGGAGGAAGGGCCTATGATGCTGCAGGGCTATTGGGCTCTCCTCACAAGGACGTATTGCATTCAGACAATGCCAGAATCATGGGAGCTGAAGTTGACTCCTCGTCTTCCACACGGGCATTGCGGCTCACGACCGTTGCTGCACCGGCTAGGAAGCGACTGTCACTGGCCTACATCTCCTTGGAGCTATCTCAGTTGAGCTTCACGCCAGATGCCCTCATTGCTTGCCTGGTTGGAGGATGGGTCAACGCTTTACTCTACCGGAGGCCGATGATGTCTTTGCTACAGAATGTATGTGAGGTCCCGATGTCAAGCACGGATCAGGAACAGCCAACTCTGATCCCCCCTGACGAGAAAGGCCGCTGACGAGTTGGTCCTTTTATCAACTCTTTGCCCCTACATGGTCACTGACCTGGCGGCTGAAATCATAGACACCTGCTACTCCACCGCCTCCTCAGAGGCCAAGGGAGCCATAGTTTCCACAAGCGTACCCAGAAGTCTTGCTCGAGCGCTTTACCGAACGGGCAGGAGGAAATCCAGCTATAGCTACAACCGGATGCTGTCTCGGCACCAAGCGATTCTGAGAAAGATAGACTGGCCCTATGAGGAGAAGGAAGATGAGGCAGGCCTTATTGATGAGGATCCTACTCCTGAAAGACCAAGGGCTTTCAGATTCCACTTCATTGACATCTGTGGAGGAGCTGGGAAAGTCGCAAAGGCTCTAGCTAGCTGAGGATGGGTCGTAGGCCCCGTCTTGGATCTCAGCTTCTCGCCTCACTACGACTTGTCCTCCTTGGACGTTCTCCGATGGATCTACCACCTCATCGAAGCGGGTCAGCTTGACTCCTTCATGGTTGCTCCGCCACGCACAACGTTCTCTCCTGCGCAGCATCCGCCTCCAGGAATTGCACCTGCCCAAGAGGCTATAGAGCCTACAGAGCCCAAGACGCTACTGATGAACCTGGCGGCCGTCCTGAATGTCCCTGGACTCTTGGAACAGCCTCGAAAGTCGAAAATGAGAAAGCTACTTGAATGGCTCTACCTCGTGCTCAATGGACTGGCCTCCGAAACATGGACGGCTTCTTGTGGCTACGGTTCCCCACACCTCCACCGACCTTGCAACAGGGGCCACAAACATATTCCTATCGAGGGAAAATGGGCAAAGCCATCAGCCACCTACACCTCAGATGCCCTCCATAGGAAGCTGATGACTTCTGCGTCCAACCTCGAGACTTCAGGACTGGAGAGCCCTATTGTCAATGACGTCCTCCTCTCGTCTACATGGAAGCTGGAGCAAGTATGGACTTGGGAGAAGCCGCTCCACATCAACATCTCCACATCAACATCCAAGAGGCACTTGCTGCAGAAAAGTTCTACAAGCAGTTAGCATCACCCTCCCATGGGCTTCCAAAGGCTTTGAGCAAAGCAGGCTCAACGTTGGTTGCAGGATGCTTGTACGTGTCGCATCATTTTGGGCCCAGTCGGTTGCTGCCTGCTGACCACCCTACCAGGGACAACGATTTTCCTACGCCCACTCGGAGCTTCTTGAGCCCTACAGCAAGTATGACCGAGCTTCTACACTTAGCAAAGGTGTCTGGTCTGAGCCGCTGGGCCTCGAACTGGGCGCGACTCTTCCTCATGGTCTACGGTTGCTCCAGAGACTGGACTTTGGGAAGCCACTCCTGGAGATACGCCCATGTCAACTTCAAGCGCTACCCTTTCCGAGCCTGACGTTCGACGCTACTCTTGGCTTTCCCGGCGAAGGACCTGGTCTTGGGTCCGTGCTGAGCTTCCCCGATTTCGGTCTTCAGCTCTCAGATCTTGGCCTCACTTCAGCAGTCGCTCTTTGCCTCCTTGCTCTTGCTTGGATTTTCTGTGGACTTCTGACCTTGTTTTGGGTCCTCCATTCTTGGGGTCACCATGGATTTCAGGCTTGGACTTCCACTCGAAAGACACCTCTTCCTCATGACCGGCGCCTTTCTGCTCCAACCGCTCCGACCTCCAAGGTTTGGTTTTGGGTTTTGGTCTTGATCGGGTCGCACTCCCCCCGAGGTGACCTTGAGCTGCCGTTTGGCCGCCCTGTCCTGGAGGTCACGCAAAAAGCAGAGGGACAAGCTGCTGACGTGCTAATGACCACCACGCCTGATGTTGAGATGGTGAACACCTTGCTCGAGCAGTACGGCCGTGAGCTTTACGGGGCAGGACGCCCTTACAACCACTACTCCGAGACGGTGAACGCCGTCCAAAGCAAAAGACCTCGGCTGAGGAGATGCTGCAACCAGCGTGGGACTTGGCCTACGCATGGCTTCGTCAGGAGCCTCCAAGTCATCATTTGGCTCTTCCATGGCAGGCTCTCCTGTCACTCCTCACATCGGCATGGATGTGGGTATGGAGCAGGGAAGCAGGAGTGATAGAGTCACCCGCATTGGAGAAGTGCTCAGTGCATGTCGTTGACTACTCCATTGACTACGCCCTCCTCCAGATAGCCGAACCGAAGACCAGATATAGATGTGCAAGGCACCAGATTGCCAGGCTGGCAACTCCTCCAGGCGATCGAAGTGGCATTTGCGCACCTGGCACCGGGTCAAAAACTATGGCCGGCTTCCGGCCAGACGATCAGAGACGCTTCCAGAAACTGCTGAAGGCAAACTCGCTGCTGGAGCTGCCAGAGGGCATCTCAAAGGGCGTAGACATGGGCTCTTTGAGGGCTGGCGGGGCCTCATGGCTCCTGATGGCCAGTGAAAATAGCGAGCTGACAAGAAGGAGAGGCCGCTGGATCTCTACGCGCAGGAGGCGTGGGCGGTCCAGTTCCTCCCACGCCTCCCACCGGAAGTCAAGGTGGCGCTTTTTCCGTCGTGGGCTCTCCAACTAGCCCGACGGTGGCGCAGAGCAGCCATTCCTGACTCGGCATGGCCTGTTTTGTTTGAGGAAGCAGCGCGCGACTTTGAGCTGAAGTCCTTGAGAGGAAATAGATGGGTGTTGGAGAAGCCGCAGACGCGGCACTGTGCACCAACCAGCTTAGCACGTGAGAAAAAGCCCGCAAGAGCTGAAGAGTTGCTTTCTAACTCTGAATGCCATGTGGCTGGCTCAAAGCCTTGCCCACAAGCCACCCGCCCGCGCGCTTCCTCAAACCGCTCCTAGAAGCCGCAGACGCGGCACTGTGGAGAAAAAGCCCGCAAGAGCTGAAGAGTTACATAGTATATTTAAAGCTGTGAAGATCCCAAAGCCACCAGTTCTTGGAGAGTTACCATTTTCGAGTCACAGGCTTCCACCTGAGTTTAGCTTCAGCCTTAGCCTCAGCCATGCTCCTTCCCGGGTTGGGCACTCTAGAAAAGACTGAGAATGTAGAGGGAGTTTGTTTCTTTTGCCGTAGTGGCCAGCAGCGAGGGCACTTTAAAGGACACTTAATGAGTCAATCTTCAAGTGGTTTCATATGGCCTCCTGTTCATCTTCTCTTTGCTTTCCATACCTTTGACCCGCATGATGAGACAATTTTT
>CAXAMN010021692.1:365-38715 GCA_963970005.1 Durusdinium trenchii
TTTTTTCATGCGTTTTCTTGAGAATGATTGATGTGTCTGACATTGCCTGGAAGTGTTAGCATTTGTCATCCGTCAAGGATTCAGGAAACGCCATTTGTAGCATTCGTCTGCTGTAGTAAACTCCGCCACGCAGTCTGAAGATATGACGTATGATGATTTGCATGAGGTTGTCAATGGCCTCATTTGCAGGAGCATCGCTCCCATGTCGCTCCCTCTCCAGCCATGCGGCTCCTTCAACATCCTCACCTTCCCTATGAAGGAACTGAATGGAGGGGAAACAAACCTGGTCCATGCCTTTGACATCCAGAACTTTCAGGGCGACATCAACTTTTCTGACCTCAGCACTAGCTACAAACTGGCATGCGAACGCAAGGATTTGCAGTATCTTCCCGCCCCTTTTGGTCTGAAGGTTGAAGTCCCCAAGGAAACGACCATCCAAATCGTCATTATCAAAAACTCCGAGGGTGAAACCACTATCTTGAAGCATTTGGCCTTTCCCGGAAAAATCAAGGCAACCTTCTTCAAACAGCTCATCTACGGTGAGGGCTTTCGGTCTGTGTGGATGCAGCCTTCCCCCAAAGGTGGCAGGAAAATCTTGCAGAACTTGGGTGGGCGTATCTTCAAGTGCTTTGAGCTCACTTCCCAGGCAAGTCGCAAAGGCCCAAAGCCCGACAGCAGCTTTGAGGAGAAGGACGATGATGACATCGATGCGGGCTTTGATCATATTCTCAAGATGGGCCCTCGCTCATCTTGTGAAATGGCCCAGCTCCGTTGGCAGACTAAAGAACTTCGCAACAAATCGTCTCCAATCTTTGGCTGGCCTGTAGCGTTGGTTAGTCAAGCTCTTCGGAACTTGGCTGCCGACGGAGCTTTAGCCCGCAAAGAGCATCATTGGCCATTACCACTCACGCCAAAATACTTCCGCGCGGAAGTTTTGAAGGCTTTGGAAGCCATTTGGGACTTTGACCAAGCTTCCTTGGTCGGGCTCGGAGAGGCCGGTGGAGGGAAAAGCCCATTGGGCAGAAGTGTCCTGTTCGCACAGCGCCGAGGAGAGGTTCCAGGACGAGGGGCAGCCTTGCGTTCGCTGCACCCCGGAATTAGATTTTCTTCGCGGCGAACCAGGATCTGTACTTCCTAGTCAGCCGAGAGTGCTATTGGTTAAGCTCTTTCATAGAAACGCTTGTTGGATCATGATCCTTGAGGCTAGATAAGCCTTTTGTATAGATAAGCTCTTCCACGGCGAAAAGGCTTATCCAGGCAACATGCATAATGTACGCCTAGATCTGCGATGAAAAGAACATCATAAAACATAAGGCCCACACATGTTTTTGAAGTATGGGTGCCAATGGTGTCGAGCTCCAGAGGTTATCTCTGTAGATTGGAAGAGTTGTAAGTGTAGAATGGAACAAAGGGTTGTCAAATTCTCATGAGTGAAGACTTGATTTGAAGTCTAAACGCTTCAAAGGAAACCTTTTTTTGAACTTTAAACGCTTTTGGAAGAAGTGCGCACATGCGGTTGAAGTTGACCGCCTGGCTTGTTTTCAGGCACACCGGCTCACGCGTTCCAAGCGCACACATGTCAGTTTGGGTTGGCGTGCACGACCCCAAAGAGGTTTTGCAGTAAAGCGTTGTCTGGAGATGAAATTGTTGACTCCAATTGTTCTGGCAGTTGTTTGCAGCATATGTTCCACTGCCATTCATTTTCTGTAGAGCGTGGCACTGCTGCCACGCATGCCTGTGGGCCATGGACCTCGATCTGGTGGAGTATCATAGGTGCAACCCCCCGTGCACGTCGATGCGCTCCGCTACCATGTGACATGCGCTATGGTGTAGTGCAAACAGTTGCTTTACATGCCATGTATACTAGAGAACATGTCCTTGCGCTAGGAAACATTACTTGTGCAGTTCTGCAGTTGTTCGCGCATAGATTCAGAACTTGTGGTTGCACTCTCGCTGGCAGTTCTTTTTGGCCAGAGCTTGCAGATCGATCTTTGAAGCCATGGGTATGCACGTGCTTAAACCCAATAGGAAGAAAACCAAAAGGCAGCATCGAGCTGTCAGGGCAAGGCGGGCAGCTCGTGAAGGGCAGGTGAAGCGCTTCAAGGTGGTGACCGAAAGCCTTCATCCATTGTTGGGATCGTTGCTACTTGGCTTAAGTGTTGGAAATATGAATGAAAGTCAGCTTAACAGCAGTTCTCCATTGTTTTGTGGGACACACGCAACCTAGTTGGAAAGGTGCGCACACACACACACGCACACACACAGCTATAGGTTCAGTTATTATGGTCTACCGTCTACCGTGTGCAAATTCTCAGGCTCTCCAAATTATTTGCAGCTGGCCTACCGTTCACGATCCTCAGCCTGCTGGACATGGTGTTTCGCACTGTGACACGGCCGACGGTGGTTGCTAGTCTTGAGATTAGAGTTCATGGTTATTCAACAATCAGCCAATGACTATTCCACAGTCTTGAGATTTGGTTATCCCACAACCCCATCAAGGAATGTCATTCTTCTTTTAACCTTTGTGCAAGGCTTTGGGCTGCCTGGAAGTCTTCGCAGGCTGCAAGGCCATTTGCGGAGGTTTCAGGCTGGCCACGCACTGCAGTCATGTGACAGTGACATCGAAGGAAAGTTCCCATAGAAGGGACAAAAGTCCAAGACCCGTTGAGTGGGTGTCTCCCTTTTTTCATACGGGCAGTAGTTCAAATGTGTTCGAAGTATCCCTGGCTAAAGTGTTTGATACCAGGTCTAGAGAGCGTTGGGCTTGGGTGAATGGGCGTATACTGAGTATACTGATACAGACATTTGTTCATATGTGTTCGAAGATGTTCGAAGTATCCCTGGCTTTAGTTTTCGATAGCATGGGTGTAAAAGAGCGTTGGGTTTGGGTGATTGTGGATTGCCTACACGCAGGTCGATTGGATTTGATGCCACCTCCATCGAGTTGGATGACAGCCCCGAGCTCGAGAACATGATGAGTGGAGTGGGGTTCGCATACTGCGTGGCATGCGTGGCCAGGCTTTGTACCCGGGCAACTTGGCGGCTCTTGAGTCTAGCCTAGCTTTTCCCTGGGCCTAGACAATCTAAGAGTTCCTGTATTGTCCAGGACATTGTACAATCATTCAGGCTAGGCTAGACTCACATTGTCGCAAAGGCTACAACCAAAGAATCCACAAGTACCCATGATGCCAATGATATGTTTCCACTGCGCTATGTGCCCAGGTAGGCTTTCTGTGGATGGCCCCGGTTTGCTCGACATGGGTTTGGATCAACCGGTGCCTTGGATCCAAAATGTTAAAGCTGAAAGCAAGAAGTTAGGGTCTGGATGGGCCTCTTTATTTGAGGTCATCCATTTGGGTACCTGGAGATGTTAGGAACTATATGTAAAGTAGCTGGACCTACTTGGAACTATATATTAAATAGTCAGGAACTATTTACTAAATGGTCAGGAACTATTTGTAATCATAGACTCATTGAATGAGGAAGACTAAGCAATGGGTCACTGTTGAATGAACACAAGTAGAGACAGTACAGAGACGAGTGATGAGCAGGGACTCTTGCGGTGGTAGTTTTCTTGGTGCAGCTCAAATGTTTTTTTGCAAGGTGCATGTGTTTTTGTTGCAACATGGCCACTCAAGAGCCCAATTTGTGCACACCTCATCTCATAGCTGAGTGGCAATGCCAAGACGCATCCGGGTCAAGAAGATCGTGAGACTTCGGGTGAAACGCAAACCGAAGTTAAGCACAAGCATTCCATCAGCACAGCTCAGGACAACACTACCCCCACCACCCCCACCCCCACTCCCAACCCCACCACCTGTGCCAAGAGTCGCACCCACGCACAAATTCACTGTGGCTGACCTGCCCCTGCCGCCTTTGCCACCCCCCAGGAAACCCATGCCCCCCCGGCCACCAGCACCCCCACAGAAACAACACCCGAGGTCAAAGTCAAGAAAACCACCACACAACTGCCGACGACTCCCACCACCGCCACCACCACCACCTTTTCCGCCCAAGACTTCCAGAGCCAGATCCCAGCATTGATGCCAGGGAGGCCAAGGGACAAAAGCTGAATCTCAGTTCAATTGGATGTGTTGGTCCTGTAGTTGGCTCACAGGGAACGTTTGAGTCTATGGTAAGTAGAGTGCTGTGAGATGTGAATGACTCATGACACTGAACAATTGTCAATTGTCAGTTTATGTATTTTGTTTCTTGGAGTTGTGGACTTCACAACCCGTTGTGTTGTGACTAGTTTCGCCGATCATGTCCAATGGTAGTGGGCTCCTCGTTCCTGATGAGAGTGTGCCATTGACTCATGGCATGGCACCGGTACCATGTTTTGTGTTTACCTTTTTTTTCAGGGAGGGTTCTTTATTGGAGTTGGTAGTCATAGTCAACCCCAAAATGTTCTGTTTATTATGTTTATTTATGCTTCCACTGTTGCTTGTTTGGCGCTTCTCAAGTTTCAGATTTCTATTGAGGATTGGTCCAGCATTCCTTGATTGGGCCGACACATTTTCCAAAACGCTGGGATTACATGACAAGAAGCACCTGCTTCCCAAAAAGCTACATGGCAGAACACACCGCGAGTTTTTAAACTTGTGTTTTGTTCTACGTTACTGTGATACTTCTAACTTCTGGTTTTTGTTTTGTCATGTCGTGCTGAGTGAGGGAGCTGTGAGCTGCAACTTTTAGGGTGTGTTTGACTAACCCATTACCCATTCCTGTTTTCCTTTGAGGCTCCAAATCGTTGAAGGATGTGCAGGGGCTGGAACAGGTACATACGCTATGCTTCTTGGTTGAGCACAGTGTCCAGAATGACTATGTTGAAAGGTCATGAAAGGTCTCATTTTCAATGACACCTGAGAATGGGTCTAATTTTCTGCTCAGAGCAATGACAATGCACCACTTGTTTTGCTGCAAAGGCGGGATCTATCTGGCCTTCTTGGGTTTGAGTGCCGAACTTCTGCATCTTTCGAAATCTCTGACTTCAAGCGGAAATTCCTTTTGAACAACTACGAGGGTGACTGGCTTGCACTTCCGGGTTTGCCATGTGTCTGATTGCAGCCAGTCCACCAAACAGTGTATAGAGGGGCATTAGAGGGCCTGTTCGGCCAGTCACCCTAAGGCTTGATTCAGCACTTGTACTCTGACATGGCCAGTGGTGTTGCCGGAGGTGGCTATTGCCACATCCATAAGGAGCACTGTGAATGTGACAAGGACAGGGTTCCTAAATACAAACGCAAACGAAGACTACTCTACTGGACGCCTCTACTCTATATAACAGTTTCACGCCTATGATACGATGAGATATGATATGAGGAACTCATATATGTGGCCAGTTCGTACGCCCTACAAGTAGCTAGTAACGGCGTTGTGTCTGCACTGCCACTTCGCACAGGATGATGAACGCGATTCCTTCCAGTTGTTTCTCGCAGGGCCTCCATGCCCACCTTACAGTGTATTGAACCGCAAACGGAAAGCACCGGGATACCAGCCTTTTGAGACAGGGGCAGGTCAAGTCTTCGAGCTGGTGACCCAGTACATCAGCTCTTTGTCTGCGGTAATTCACCCGCATGTTCACATGATGGCGCATCTTTTTTTGGATGGTGTGTTCATTCGCAACCTCTCAGTTAACCGCGTTGTCACATTTTTTGTTGACAAGACAAGAAATGTCCAGAGTCTAAGTGAGATTGAGAGGCCTCAGCCTAGTGTTTTGTTGCACGAACCCGATGCTAATTTACCAGTTGTTGATGGCAATAATTAGAGACAAATCTCAGATCCTAGGAAAGGTTCGCCCTGAAATCGTGGTCATTGAAGAGGCAAGGTTTTTTTTGCAGGGTCCAAATGCCACATACATACGTCATATACTGAGTATTCATACTGCTTTTAGTGCAGTGCAGTGCAAGTGTCTTGTTCACGCAGGTCTTGGGAGTGAAGCTTGCCTTCAACACAACTGAGACTTCAGCTGACAATGCAGCCTTCTTTGAGAAATACAAGGCGGGGTTACAGGGGTGCCATCTCGCGGGTCAATGCTTAAACTTAAAGCCTAAAGCCTAAAGCTCTGTGCTTTGCGCTGCTAGTCCACAAGTTGCGATGAAGGTCACACTGACCGTCGACCAGTTGACTTTTTGAGGGCTCAGAGCTTGTCTGGTCACACCAAAGCACAAGGTACAGTTTCATATCCTCTGTCCCTACATTGTGTGCCCAGTGATGTTTTCAACATTGAAGAGTAGAGGTAGAGGCAGAAAAACATGCGTTGTTTGTTTGGTAGCGGTCTCACTGTACTGTCTTACGAACTGTATATGTTCAGACGAGTGATGTGATTTATCAATTCCTTCCCACGCCTGGCTCCAAGTGCCATGCCTTTGTCAGATCTTTGGTCAGAATGTGATGAAGTTGATCAGGAGAAACAGTCCGACACCATGTCAAACCAGAGAAAGCATTTGCTTGGTGCAACAGTGGCCGCAGCAGTTGCGAAGCGATTGAAAAGCCAGCAACAATCACAGCACCAGTGTCAAAGCACTGGACCATCAAGCTGGGCAGCTATGTTGCAAGACAACTTCTTCACCCACAAGTTGTTCTATACATCCGGTTACTCCAAAGAGCAAGGTTACCAAAAAAAAGGCATCAGAAAGGTCCCGATGCACTTACAGCCTCATCCAGCGAATCGTAGTTATGGTCCAGAGCTTGTTCCGAGATACTGGAGGAAGTTCCAAGACAGTGCATCATGTTGTCAATACCGTGATTGCAGACGACTCCGATACCAGGATGAGAGGAGCTGGTGACAAAAGCTCGATTCACACTGTTTGCAACACTTGTCAATCAGTCCATGTCCGCTACAGTCCAGCGGGTAAAGCTGAGTGCTGGGAATCCGTCAACGTTCCAACACCCATGCTTGTTTTAGAGGCTGCCAAAACCGGGCACATTCATGCGGCCATGACTGCATTTTCTGTGGTTTGCGCACGAGGAGTTGGTGAGCTCATGCAAAATTGTGGCCTTGGCCCAAGTGCAGTAGGTGTCCACTCAGTGCCTTTCCGCACTGAAATCCTGACAGGAGATGCACTCCGTGCAAATTCAGCAGCTTGGAAGACAGAACTTTACGAGCTGGCAAAGCGTAACGCAAAGGGAAGCAACCCAACTCTGGGTATGTATTGCAAGTGCCAGGTGCACCAATTGAACCTCATTCGAAAACCCATGGTTCTCTCAGTGGCTGGCTACTGGACCTCATTGATTCGCCTTGCCCATCTTTTTGAGCAAAGCTCTTTTCGGCATGCCTTCGCAGCGGCTTTGGTGCAATTCTTGCAAACTCCCAACGTTTTTCAAAGCAGCTAGGCAGGAACCAAAAGCCAACTTTCCTTTCTTTTGTGCCTGTGTTCCTGTGTCTCTATTTACTGATTACTGCTAGCTAAGCTGAGCTGGTTACAAAAGCTTTAAGGAATTTATACTAAGCCAGGGCGGGATGGTATGCACAGTTCAGTACAGGAATTCCGGTGCAAAACCTTCCACCAGATTACCATTCTTGGCAGAGAAGGGCCGAGTGGATATCTCGCAATTATCAAGCCCCATCCAAGAGTGCTGCCTCAGCCCTGAATGCACTTTTGGAATTCATCAATGGGGACACATGCTCAGACACAATTTCGCACTGGTGCGTGGTCAACTCAGACTCTACCTGTTGCGCAAGCGACGCTGATGCAGCAGCTAAGCTTTTGCGACTGGCCGTACCATTCTTTGGGAAGGGGTTTGCAGTACCTTTGCTGAGCAGGTTCAAGCACTATTCACCTGCCAGCTCATACGTGAAGGTTGGTGCAACGATGTGCAGGATCCTGCCACAAACACTGCAACTCTTGAAGAAAGGAACTTCAGTCAGTGCAGAAGTTAGCAGCATGATTGACACATTGCTAGCTGACAATGGTGTGGCTTCTTCCGGAAGCTTGACGGAGGATGACTTACAAGTTCTAGTAGGTGGCCTGATGGAGGCAGACATGAACTACGCCCTTCAGAACTCAATCAGAAGGAATATGATGATCAAGACTATATGCCAGGACAACTTTGCTCGGAATGCCGTTGTCATTGACAGTTTATTGCAGCCCAGTGAAGTTGGAATCAATGTCTTGTTTTCCAGGACTGCTATCCTCCATGAACTGTCAAACCTGGGGGCAGCACATCCTGCATTTGACGAATGCTGTCAGAAAAGCCGTGCCAAGTTTTTCCGTGTTGTCAATGGAACTTTGGGAAAAGAACTGATGGTTCGCTACAGGGCAATTCTCGAGAAAGACCTGGCTGAGAGTGTTGAATTTGGTATGGACATTGGTGATTGCCCAGAGCAGTTGCAGCTAGCATTTCAGTTGGTCATTGTTGGAATTGCTGACACATGGCGAAGACTCGTTCTAGACTTCCAGTCCCTGCCATTCACATTGTTTTCAATGGCGCACTACCCAACCGCAGCATTTCTCAAAGAGTGGGAAAACCTGCACAAAAGATATGCCCAGCACAGCTGCTGTGTTGATTGCGCCTTCACGGCAATTTTGCTGTTGAACTTCCCCTTGACAGACTTCGAGGGCAAGCCTCCACACCAGCAAGACATGGTGTGCGCAGAGATAAAGCAGTTGCTGTTAGACATTTCTACATTTGCTCCCTTATCCAGTGACTTAGTGGAGATCAAGCACGGTGTGGTTCAATGGGCTGTGTCAAGGCGAGGCCGGCAACAGGTTCGCGCACCAAGATCCGCCAGGGAGATTACATTCCTCCAGGCAGTCATAAAGCAGTTTCTTTCTGTACGGCAACTGGTGCACCATCAAACATTGCCTTCCAAAATGACAGAGTCCAGCATCTTGAAGATGGTCGGTACTCGAAGCATGAACCAATACACCAAAGACAAAGTGCTTTGGAAACACAAGCAACCTTTTTGGCTGTCCACACTTCCAGTTCATTGTGTTCATTTGTCCATTCCCAACTCCTAGCAAAGGTGTGCAAAATTAGGAGCGGCGATATGATATCGGGCTCAAACCTTTTTCAGGGGCCAATACTTTCAACAGGGCTCTTCAGAGTAGGCTTGGTTTGTACTGTATGTTTTATTCTTCCAAAACATATTCAGTAAGGAAAAGGGCCGACAACGTGTTTCCCAAGAGACACCGGCTGAGCGTGAAGCTCGGGTTCAGCACGCAGCCACTCGCAAAGTCAGAGCGTTGTCAGGGTGGAACATGTTCCAGCAAGAGCAAATGCAGGAAGGGCACAAGAACCTGAGTCCAGAGGAGTACAAGTCTTTTGTGAAGGGTTTGAGTGCAACATGGAAAAGCATGTCAGAGGAAAATAAGGCAGTGTACAAAGTACAAGCTGAACACCAACAATCTCTGAGAAACAGGTTGGCTGAGATTCCATTGGCCTCCAAGACCGACAAGGCAAATGTTGATCAGGACAGGGAAATGTCACAATCCCAGACTGAACGACAGGAGCTCGAGGAACAGGTCTCGCGTAAGGGCCGGCAGAAAATTTCTGCTCGGAGGCTCGCCTTGAACCACCAGGCAGAGAAGGACCACCCGTTGTGGACATCCGCTACCCAATATGGAGACAGCTACTTGTTCCAATCAGATATATTGCAGGTCACATCGACATAGATGTTTTTTTTTGAACTGGTGATTGTCACTGCCACTGCCATTGTTTTGTTTCATTTGAGCACTTTTTAAACTAGCTTTGGATTGTTGTCTGGTGTTAGAAAAACTGTTTTCCAGTCGGTCTCCCATTCGTCTTGGCTGCAGGTTCTGGTGCTTTGCGATTGTCTGCGATTGACGTAGACACAGCGGACGAGAGCATACAGTGCTTCTTGGACAGATGCATCCACTGCACACCAGGATGTACTGACCCACCACCAGCCGATTTTGCAGACCAATGCGTGCCATACCAGTGTGAACAGGGTTCTCAAAGCACAGCTTCGAAAATGGCAAGGGCGCTATACTACAAGCTCGTTGATCAAAAGGCAAAACCTGGGACACTTGTTTGCTTGTGTGAGTCATTCACCTCGGAATCCTACGCTTACCTTCTTGGTGTTACCCAGCAAAGGCCACTTATGCAAACATTTGTGCACGTGACGTTCAAGGGGAATGGTGACATCCACTTCATCTGTGTCGATGACGTTCCAGAAGTCTCAACCTCACATCAAATTTTCAACCTCATTGCTGCCAGAACAAACAACACAGAGTTCACAGTTGACGTTCAGATGTGGTCCTGCGGCATGAAGTGGGTTGACGGTCACTCGCTGATTGCACATGCAG
The DNA here is from genome assembly GCA_963970005.1 of Durusdinium trenchii. Taxonomy (NCBI): domain Eukaryota; class Dinophyceae; order Suessiales; family Symbiodiniaceae; genus Durusdinium; species Durusdinium trenchii. The sequence continues at coordinate 10,637 of CAXAMN010021692.1, forward strand.
AAGCTATTGTTGCTGATTTTTGCTTAGACTCAGCAAGCCTCCAACGGAGACAGCCGGAAAAAGTTCCGATGCCATTTGGGTTGAAGACAAACAGGCCCCGAAAGAAAGCCTTGCGCAAAGAGAAAACCAAGCAAGGGCCAAGAGCAAAAAAGACTCTGCCTGTCAACTTGGAATCAGAATCTGAGTCCCAGTCTGACATGGAGAGTGACATAGACCTCGAGGCAGAAAGCAACCCCATACAACCCATTTCGGACACTATGGTCATGGAGGCTGAGTCAGCGAAGGAGGTGGCAAGGGAGATTGACGCCACTGATGAGATGAAAGCCAATCTGGCTGAGCAGTTCAAAGCTGGTGAACTGAAACCGTCCACCAGCTTTTTCAGCAAAACACTTGGGCTGGACGATGCCGGATTCGCTGCCTCTAGTCGGAGCATTTGTCTTGCTTGCAAACGCAACATCGGCAAGGGAGATGTGAGGTTCTCATGGTATCATAGCACCTTGAAACCGCATTCATGGGTGCACTCTCACTGTGTAGCGCAGCTTGTAGAAAGCACGGGCTTGCGAGACAGAGCCATAAGTAGGTTGACAGAGATCTCCCAGAGGGCAGGTGGTAGCCAATCTGGATCTTTGCAGGCAGAGGCCAAGACCATCCTTCGCATGTTGCAATGTTGAAGGCCTATCATTCTAGGACCCTAGGACAAGGACCTGTGTTTTCTTGTGGTCAAGTCACTGGGTATAAATCGTGAATGCTTCGTTGGAAGGGTTCTCCGTTCTCAGTGGGATGAAGCCTGAACCACCTCTGTCCTCTTCCATAGAAAGTCAGCGCGGCTGTGTAGAGTTGGGGAAAAAGAGCTGCAAGTTTCCTCGGGTGTTTGCACGCGAAATGACAACTGTCATTCCAGCTTCATCAAGTGTTTTCGGGTACGGTGAACGGTGTGTCAGGTGTCAGAACTTTCAACTAGTAATATAGTTAATTAGTTATGTTTGTCTTCACGTGGTCAGAAGGAAGAGTTCGGTCTATGGCAGTCATTTTTCAGGTGCCGTCGCTTACTGACGATACCATGATAAGTATGCGTGCGTGTGTGTGTGTGTGTTTCTTTTTAACCTTGGACTTGGAGTCAGGAATCTACATGACGTATGATTTGATGATTTGTACTGTACTATTGTACAATGAGGAAGTGATAGAGATCCACATCCTCCCACCTTGTTCTCCAGTGGTGCTGGTGCTGTTAAAGTTTGCACACCACAGATTCCACAGATCCTATAATATACCGTATACCATACTGTATACAATATACCGATACTGATACTGTACATCTTTGAAATCCAGTTCCACCCGGCTGCCACCTTGGCCAGGATCCTCTCCAGTATATGCTTAATGGAGTTCGAGCAGATGGATTGGAGGTTGGACTGGCCTTGGTGCCGAACTATCATTTGGAGCAGCTTGAGCTGGAGACTTTCAGCCGCAACACAGCGAAGACAAAACCGCATTCTCACACACACAAACACACAGACGTGACCGACCCTTTTTTGTACAGTTACTAGTTACTAACTATGTTAAGTTATGTTTGCATAAACAGAGCGTCATGCCAACTGCCACAGAAGCAGAGTTGAATATTTTGGTTCAATATATTGTATATACTCTTGAAAGTTTCGGGCTGCACACGTGTTTTTTGTCTTTATTCCCAGGAGTTCAAAATATGGAATGTGTCAGACTCGTGGGCGCCTATACATCATTATGATTCGAGATGATGTCGCAGACAACGCGCAAATCATGGGAATGGTGCGCCTAATCAAAGAGGTCTTGCCACAGCAAATTGTTCCTGGCTCATCCATCGAGGACATTTTGGAGTATGTCTGGCAAACCCATGAGGATATGGGGCCTTTGAAGTTTCCTCCAATTGCCAAGGAGACCTGGGAGTGAGTGACTCAAAGACCTGTTCCGCTTCTTCTGTTTTTTGTACAAATTCTGGCTTGGATCAAAGGCCCATCAATGACCTCCAAGACCAAAGGTGCTTTGAATTGCCTTCATGAGCTTGTTTGGACATTGTCTGTTCAAAGCAGGCTTAGGTCAAACCCCAACCCCAGTTTATCAGTTTCTGGCACCTGTCAGAAACCTCTCGGGGGTCAGGGAAATGTTCAGGACCTGTCGGGGACCAGGGGGACTTGTCGGGGACCTGTCAGGGGGACTTGTCAGGGACCTGTCAGGGGGACTTGTCGGGGACCTGTCGGGGACTTGTCGGGGACCTGTCGGAGCCTCCCTTTGCACCTGCAGAAGTGGGTCCCCTTCAAATAATGAAAGGGGAACTATTTATAAATTGACAGGAACTATTTGTAGATGTGGGCAGGGGGGATGTGCACTCCAGACCTTTTCCCCCCAGACGTGAGCTGTGGAAGGGAGGACACCCTTGCTGTGACAGGACGGTGTCCAATCAGCCAAGAGCAAGGCGGCAGAAGAGAAAGTGTTCCAGAATTTGGCCATCAAGCCCGGGACATACACCAAGGACCTCCCAGAAGACGTTCTAAGGCGGCTGAATCAACGGGAGAAGAATATACTTGATGTGCATCACGCTATGATCCGGGCACCTTTGTTGAATTCAGGTTCAGGTGGTTGAGGCACTTGGCCTGTCAGTCATCTCTCAAACTTTGGGCCAACGGCCCCCAACCACCAAATTCAAAAGGACATGACTCTGACTCTGACATATCATATATGACATAAGGGACCAGTCGGCAACCTACCGTCCACTAAGTATCAACTCGGTTACACCAATCTTTTGGGTTATGCCACTGCTACGCTGGATGATATGACATTGACCTATCTTGTATTTGTCTTCTATTAAAATTTAGTGTTTATGATGCGAGTGATGTCGTTCTGTTCACATATAGCTCGGAACCGTTCGGAACCGTTCGGAGCTATTTGTAAAAAGATAGTATAAATAGATCGGAACCGTTCAGAACCGTTCTGAACTATATGTAAACAAAAACCTGAATTAGTTCCAAATAGTTCCAAATAGTTCCAAATAGTTCCGGGGTTACTTATAGTTCGGAACCGTCCGGAACCGTTCTGAACTATATATAAAGCCCTGTTGTACAAATAGTTCGGAACCGTTCGGAACCGTTCGGAGCTATTTATAAATTGTTCCAAACTTATATAGTTTTATAAACTTAGTTATACTATACATTTTATAGTTAGATATGATATATACTAACGATATGTAAAGTTTAGTTATTACTTATTTTTATAATTGATGTGATTGTGTATGTCATGTTTTTCATTCTTTCTATTCTGTCATTGAATATGTGCTATTTATATCATATTGAAATCAAAATCCAAAAACCTTCATCGTTTGTCGCACTAACAACAAGTTCAAAACACCCTTGATTGCCGGTAACTACAACTTTTAACTCCAAAGCTTCGGTCATACCGTACCTAACATAACTCAACAAAGTCATGTATGACATGTGATATATGATATATGACGTATCGTATACGATTGATAGGATGATTATATGATATGATAATGATTCTGATTAATGATGTATGAATCGACTACCAATCGTGTGATTGAGAATACTGTTCATGACTTGTAGTAATAACTAGCAGATTGCTAATGTTTCAATGAGGTTGAAGCAGTCACTTCTCCTTTGCCTTCCATCGTTTGCCTCTTTCTTTGTGCCCTTGACAAAGCATCACGCAACGTGCAATGTGTAAAGTGTAAATGTTAATGTTACTTCTCATACATGTGCCATGTACTACCAGGAGTTACAACCAATTCACAACTTACTTCATCTAGCGACACCTTCCAAGGGACAGATGTTGTATACATGTTTCGGGACAGGGTTTGTTCTGTACTTCAACCGTTGGAGATTCTAAGCGCCAAAAGTCAGCTCCTAAGTGAAGAACTAAGCCACTTTTCCGGAAGTTTAAGTATATGAAGCCCTCAGCCTTCCATAGAAATAACATTTACCAGTTTTGTTGACGTTACCTGTTACCTAATCTTGGCGTTTAGAGTAGGTTGTTGTGTTTCTATCCCTCCTGATTCCTGGGTAAGGTGCTGTAATGACAAGGGTTCAAGATGTTGTTTGCGCCGCAACTAATGAAACCCCATGTTTGTTGCAAACTCCGAGGCACAAGGTCTAGATCCTGAGGGCGCTCGTTGTGTCTCAGACGTGGCCCGCCCGGGGCTTTGCTTTCCAGGTTTCATTCGATGGTCAACAGTCAAAATCCACCCACTTTTTTCAGCAAATAAACTGACCAAAAGCAGCTGTTTCATTTTACTCCTTTGTCACTGGGGGGACCAAGGTTCCATGGGCAGGTTCCATTACCAGACTGGAGGTCGCACCAGTGCAGTGACCTGTCATTGCAAGCTTTATGACTGGCACAGCACTGCTTTCTTGTCAGCCCAGGACTCGACATGCGTGACCAAACAAAACATGTGACTCGTACGACACCATATGTTTTTTTCAAACGGTCGAACGCTAGTCAGTTAGGTCATGCTGGACTTTGGACGGGGCGTGGCCCCCACACGTGTGTGACCACTGTAATTCTGGAAGGACCTCTTGACCATTCAGGGGTTTGACTGCTACAAATTGAACTTCGATGACATGACCTACAAGCAGCTCAATACATTGGCAGGACTTCCGAGTGTTTGTGGACCTGTAACCTGGAACCTGTTGTATTTTCCAGGTCAGGTGGATCTTTTGAAGGCATTTTTTCCGTGCTGAGCTCTTAGCCAGTTTTTGAGGAGACAGCTGGTCAGTGCCAGTGGTCGGCTCGATCCTGACTGCCCTCCTGGGCTCCATCATCCCTGGGCCAAACGGGAGGCCCGCTTTGTGCGTGGTGCCTGATCCATTTTCCTTGGTTCCTGCAGAGCCTGGACCTGCCTGGCTTGATGAGCAAAGTGTCAGCGGGACCGAGACCGAAAGTGAGGAGCCAAAGGGACCAAACAATGATGCATCATCCAGTGAATGGGAGATTGAATCAAACCTGGCCCCTGCTGCACGTGACCCTCCTCTTGAGTGGTGCGCCCCTGTTGCGCGTGACCCTCCTCCTGAGTGGTGCATTTTCATGAAGAAATTTGATGCCTACTTGGTTCGAGACACTGGTGTCTCGTGTGTTGCCTGCAATCATGAGTTGGCCAATCTTGAATGCGCTTTTTTGTGGAATGGCTACCCATTCCATCGTGATTGCTTTATGTTCAAGGTCACCCAAGAAGGCAAGGAACTCGACGCTTTGCTGGAAGTTTGTGACTTTCACGCAGGTGCTTTGCCAGAACTCCAGCCGCCGCTCAATCAGGTCATGTTGTTGCTGACTGAGATGACAGAAGACACCCAGCCTTTGCCTGGCACCTTCGAAGAGACGCTGCCAGCGGATGAAACTGGCAGCCTGGAGACTTTCCCAGACACCTTGCCATTGCCCTAGAGGCCCTGGTCGTGTGTTGGAATGGTTCCTGCTGAAGCAGGAATGCTGCCTTTGTGCAGGCTTCTTACATAAGTCGTTGCCCAGCCTTTGGCGGCGAAGGATGACTTGAGCGTCCAAGAGGATCCTCTCAGTCTCTTTCCTTCAAAATTTTGTCTTGCATCCCACGAGAATCCCACGCACAGATGTTGCTCTTTATCCCTACCAGAACCACACAGACTCAGGTTCAGAAAAAGCTTGCAGTTGAGTTGCGTTGCAAATTGGCATGTGTAATTAAGCGCCGTGTTGACTTTGACCTGTGTTGAGTTCTGTGTTTTCAATGTTTGACGCCGACGGTGTTGATCGTGGCAGCTCAGCTAATCCTTTGCGTGTTGCAGCTTGCAGCGTGTGTGACCAGTTGCCAGTAGGCGCTTGAGGGCGGTTGCGTGTCCTTCCAGCGTCAAGGAGACCTAGCCCAGCATGGCGCCAAAGCCAACTCAGAAGGAGACAGAGAATGACAAGGAGAAGGAGAAAGATTCTGACGCTGAAGCCGAGGAGTCTGAATCTGATGTCCCAGACGGAGAGTGTGCTGAGTGTGGCCAGGTCTTCAACACACCTGACGAGGAAAAGTGTGTGTGTGTGCGTGTGTGGGTGGGTGGGGGTTTGTTGCAATGTTTTTTTGGGCATGTAGTCAAGTTCACTCACAGGGGGATTACGAGTTTGCCACTCCATTTTGCAGGACAGTCTTCCTGGCCATCCTCCACTCATGGTTGTTGCCACCAAAGGGACAGATAAAGGAGAATGCATGAGATGCTTTTACATTCGCCGTGGCTCATTCAAAAAGATCTCTGCATCTATGTTCAGGAAACTGCTCCGCAAGCATCCTGCATTGAAGGACAAGCTCCCAGGAAATAACTGAACATGTTTTTGCATGTTTTGCTTTGTTCTGCCCTGCTTACAACTTATGATGCTCCCTGGAATTATTCAGGATTCAACCAAGCTTTCTTTTTTTGAGTCTCTCATCGCTGAGCCCCAAGGTTTCGCAGCCTGAGGAAAAAACACATCAAGAACACCATGCGAAATCCTAATGGTTGGCCAAGGCATGAGGCCATTGACGTGCGACATTTCACAGAGACAAAGGACTCGACATTTTGCGATATCTACCAGGATTGGGTGGGCTGGGCCATTTCAATCGAAGCTCAAAGGTCACATGAAAATGTGTTCTGCATAGGTTTGGTTTAACTTTGCAATTTGAACTACTGTAATCTGAGTCAGCATTCAACTCAATTGTTAGTCCGTTTGAGGAGGGGAAGTGGATGGCAATAGCAGACTATATCAACGAGAAGGTCACTGACCCTGCTCAGAAGAAGAAGCTTCGTACGCACGCTCAGAAGAAGAACTACTGTGAGAAGGCTCCCTGGTAAATTTCAGAAAAGCCGCAGCATCAGCGTCACCGGTTGTAACATGTTTGGATTTTTTTCGATATTGATATTGCCGATATTGCTCATTGGCCAGTGATGGGTAGCCACCCAGGTTTTGGGGCTCCGCATTCAACAGGACCAGGGGAGCCTCATGTGTTGACTTGCGATTACAATGTGGACATTTCAAACACACACACACATACACAGGCTGGCTGACAGGCTTTGTGTTTTTGCCTCCAGGACGACACCGGAACCGAAGGTGTCATCATCGTTGAAAATGCCAAAGTGAAAAACGTTCGCATGGGCAGCAGAAACAGTCAGGAACGAGTGAAGCGGGTTGAGCACGCAGAGGGCAACGACGCCAAAATTGCCCACGAGAAGAACAAGTTGGCTTTTGAGGTCAATACCAACACGAAGGACATGATGTGGGACTTGAGAGATCAGAATATAATTATATTATGTTTTTCCTTACCAAATATTGCCACCATACAAATACTGTCCTGTGTTTACTGACCGCCTATTATTGTGAGTTTTGTTTGTGTTGTTTCTGGTCAGGAGGAAGAAGACAAGGCTTTCGGGCTGGTTGTGCCTGAAGAGGATGAGGAAGTTGAGCCGCAATCTGCCAATGAGTCAGATTCCGATGCCTCATCTGGTGGGTTTGGGTTTGCTTCCACGAAGGTAGCACGGAAGGAAGCCAAACCTGAGGCACCGAAGTCCCGAAAGAGAACCGGTGAGACCAGTGAGAAGCAGAACGACCAGGCTGAAAAACCTGGGGCTGGAGCTTCTTCTGGACGGGCTGCCAAGGCAGCCAAGAAGGGAAATCCAGACGATACAAACTCCAGTGCCAAACTGATCGAGAAGGCTGAGTCCGTGATCAACTTCTTTGAGGCTGTGGACACACTTGCTATGTGGAACGGCTCAACGAAACAAAAAGACCTTGACGTGAAGATGAACAAGGGTCACGACTTTTTACAGCAGCTGGGCACCATGAGCCAACCAGAAGCAAAGGAAAAGTTTGACAAGCTGAAAGCACTTCTTGAGGATGCTGGCGAGTGTGTTGAGTTGTATGGGGAGATACGCGGGAAAATCAGCGCATTCACAAAGGCTGAGCATGGTCCAGATCTTGAACTTTCAACTACCATTCGCCGAGTGAAGGAAATTTGCAACCAGCCAGATGATACATTCCCTGCAATTTTGGCCGACATTGCACGCGCCCTGACAGAGGCCAGGGCCAAGACCAAAACAATACAATTTGATACAGTACATGTTTGTTACCTGTTACCTGAGGTTACCTGTTGATATTTTTGGGGATTTTGCTTTTTGTGGTAGTTACAGTCTGTTATAGTCTAGTTAGTTACTGTATCCGGTATCCACAGTGCTATCATGATATCATTGATTTTCCCAAATGCTTGAGACTGAGGCCTGCTTCCGTGGGGCTGGTGACCCTTTTTGGACATTCTTGTCGCTCACAAGACCAGCAGCAATATCCGGGGAAGATGATGCACACACTCTTCCTTTGTCACTTGGCGCTTGTGCGGCTCTGAGCGAGCAACCTGGCACAGGCTTCAAAACAGTGCTCAATCTCCAATTGAATTTCTGGAACGCTTGGATGGATAAGTTTCGCAGTGCTGGTCCAGAAGCGTTACTGAGCTTGCCGTGAGCACCATTGCCCATCCAAACCTCTACTGGGGGCCAAAATACATCAGGACAGATAGGGTGCTGGTTTCAGGTGTGCTTCTTTCAACAAATCCAATAATTTTGCTAGCCTGACCTCATGAGTTCCTTTCAATCCCAGGACAAGCTCAAAGGCAAATGACCAGGGAGAGTCTACGGAGGCAGAATTCAAACCGTGCCACCATGGCCTGTCCGACAAGATCCTCCACGATTTGCAGAAGTTCTTGGCTTGCCATTGGTTCATGACCCACCAAAAAGGCACACCATTGCAGCAAGAAAGGCTGAAAGAGATCAAGGAGGTGGTAGCTCAATCAGGAAGGTTCACCCCCCGATGCAACTTGCTCTTTAGATCAAATACCAGGCTCAGGACAAGTGGTTGTTTTCTTTGAACAAGCCGGCCCCAGCCGGCCTTTTTAAATTCATAAATGATGCAATGCACTGTCACTCAACTGAACACAGACCATTGGCACTAGAGAAAGGGAGACGGGAGACTTGTGACTGGTCATTGCGTGCAGTTGGTCAGGACGCTCTGGGAGGGCGTCATTGAACTTGCCAAGATGGCAGTTGATGATGACAAGGCTTGCGCTCACTCCAAGAAGTTGGTTAGCTCTCTGACTTCATTGAAGGGCGTGATTGCCAAGGAAGACCACGAAGCCGACATGCCAAAGATTGAGGCCCTCATTTCAGAGTGCACCAATGCCCATGCATACCTTGACGCGTGCAAGAAAACAAATGGAGACGACGCCAAGGAAGTGTCAGGGAACTTGGCATCTGTTCTTGAATCTCTTGCTGAGCTCAGTGGTTCACAGGCTTTGGGATCTCTGGAAAAGGAGTTTCAAAGGTATGTCAGTGACCTTTGGTTGGGAGATGCCGGGGAGGTGCTCCCACTAACAGCGCGAGATAAAGCAAAAACGATGCAGTGCTTCTGGAAGGTAGCAGTTCAAGGCAGGGTCAATTGACAACATGGACAAGTCTGGCATGACCATGACTGAGGTTCATCTCCTGTTCTGGGGGACTAGTGGCAGTACTAGTCCTAGTGGTGGTAGTTTTGGGCCTAGTTTTGGCATACTCAATGACTCATACATACTGTATACTGTTACTTGCTTATCCTGCTCTGCACTGCTTTTGCGCAGGCTCTGTCTGCAGCATGATTCTTCAGCAGAGCCCTGGCCACTACGGGGCTATGTCAGGAATGGGCAAGGCCTTGCTAGAATATGGACAGCACGAGCAGCCTACAGTGAAGCAGATGTGTGACTTTGAAGCCACAGTGCAGAAGGTCCTATCAGACTGCCAAAAGCTTGAGGGACTCCCTGGGTGGGTGAAGGAGGGGAGGCTCGCAGTGGAGAGGTTCAGCTTGTTGCTCACTGAGCATGCGAAGAAGGAGTGGAGCAGCAAGATTCAGTCACAGGGATTGGCAGACGCATTGGGCAGCATCCAGAAGGAGAAGTTGACCTTGTCACCAGATCTGACCAAGTGCCTTTCGGTACTGAAGTATGGCAAGCTTCTCCAGGAGTTGGGCAGTGAGCCTTCCGTGTCCCTCATCCAGGACGTGAAGAACCTGTTCACTATTGAGTCTCTGGAGATTGAAGATATCAAGTTCTTTTTTCCCGAGGTCCCAGAGAAGGTTACCATGTTCCGGGCACAGGCTACCACATCAGCCATGACTGGCCTCAAGGAAATTGAGGACTTCATTAAGGAGGGTCGCAAGTTGCTGTCAGACTTCAGGCACAGTCTGGCTGACAAAACTCTAGTCTGGGTTGTTGTTCGATGTTTTTTGTTGCTCTTTGACTCTTTCATTGAACAATATTAAAATCAAAACTCACAGAACTAGTAGAATGTGATTGTAAGAGCAGTAAGACTCTAGTATTCAGGCTCCAAACTTCAAACAGTTCCAGACTTCCAGACACTTTCCTTGCCTTCAATTGAAACAGTGTTTCCTTGCCACCCCTGCAGTTCAATCGTGGACTGTGTTACCCATTGGAAGATCGAACCAATCATGCCAATCTTGGAGAACCCTACCACCAATAAGACTTGCGAGAAAGTGGCTGAATGGCGCAAAGGTGCACTACCTCACCTGGATCTCCTAAAGGTGATCTTGTCTTGGAAGTCAAGCAAGAACAGTTCAGATGAGATTATGTCAAAAGCAGTTCCACTTCGCAAGGGTTTGGAGGACAGAAAACATCACTAGAGTTGGGGGCCAGGTCGGTCACTCTCCCGTCTCAGATGACGAATCGTGATTTGTTTGTTTCTTTACTTTGGATTGTCATCCCCTGTCCAAGGAGCTCCGTCACTCAGGAGCATTGGCATGTTGCTGTGCCATCATCACCGAGGCTGTCACTCATCCAGAGAAGTATACAGAGAGGTTGAAGTGTGCCAGGAAGATGTGCAGCTACATGATGAACACCTTCGGCCTGTCCAAAGAGGACCTTCCTGAGTCCCTACGTGTCAGATTCGAGGAATTCTCAACAGAGACATCGTGCCTTTGCAAAAGGTACTAGTCATTGGTCATTCAGACTCTTGTTATTGTGTTCCTTTTGATTTGGGATGATTTTGGTTTCAGCACGTAGTTTGCAAATTTAACAGTTTTTTTGATTTTGGGGCTCTCAGGGAACCAGCTGAGAAGGAAGCTGATGCTGATGATGGCAAAAGGAAGCGCAAGCCGGCGCCGAAATCCGCAGAGGGAAAACCTGCTGCCAAGCCTGCTGGCAAAAGGCCAAAGAAGTAGTAGGTTTGTCAGCTGAGTAGCTCAGCGGTCGTGTTTATTAGACCCTGATTCTATGTTCTTCAGGCTCGTCATTTTCAAGCTTCAGGTTCTCTCTTTCTCTCTAAAAGAATCAGAAGAAAAAGAAGAGATCAAAGGTTTGAAAAAGAGTCTTTCCTAGAGAATACAGTAGGTATCTCTGCAATTGGGAAAGCAATCTGGGTTCCAAGGATTAGGACTAGGCTCAGGTTTCTATACTATAAAATGATTCCATAGGCCTGATGCCAAGGGGAGGCATCACTTTTCCATGGTGGCCATTCAGAAGAATGGTGAAGGCTCCGGAAACTAGACTTACAGCAGTCACAGCAGTGGAAAAAGAACTGGACTCTGTGTGCCTGAAGGGATTTTTTTATATTTAGTTCCCATGGATTTTACATATAGTTCTGGGCAGTGCTTGGGGCCTCAATGGATAAAGAGGCCCACCCAGACCACAAGCAAGAAGGTATTAAAATGTAGTATAGGTTTTGAGTCTTTGGTCCAAGGTTGAAGGTGAAATCAAAACAGGAGTATACTCATGCAGTGCATATCAGTGCATATGGATGAGCGCCAGCTTTGTTCCCCACATCCAAGATTCCACAATCTTCCACATACTGTAATGTTTGAGAAGTGTTGCTCTAAAGATGTCTATAGACTAAAGATGCCAGCAATCTCACCCATGCATCCGGCCGCTCAGTGGTACATCGGGAAGATCGCGAGACAATCCTCTTGGAACCGCAATTGCTTCTGTGGTGGAAGCGACCCTCGGTCATTGCGGGGTGGGTTGTGGGTTCAGGGATGTGGGTGCAGGAGTGCTTGCATGAGGGTGAACATTGCATTCAACTCGAGGTGTCATGTCCCTCAACCATTTGGTGGATTCACAAGGTGGCCCGAGCTATAGTGACCTAGTGACCAGACCAGCGTCTCTGTCTCTAGACCTTTCCCACTCGGTTCCGCAATGGTCTCCTCATCATCTTCATGCCCCTCGACGCCTGGCAAGCCAGACTTCGAATGGCTGCGTGCGACACCAGAGGATGAAGAGGAATATGTTCAAGCCCTTCAGACACTTGGGATAGAAATGGCGACAGCGTGTCCTCCCCGTGTGAGAGAGGAGGCCATTCCTCCTTTGGGGACAGAGTCAACATCAGAGTTGCTCGTTGGTAAGATTACATCTCGGTGCAAAGAAAGGCTTGTGAACCTCAGCTGACTTTTGGTCAAACCAATGTTGTGCAGTTTTGCAAATGTTGTTTTCGCTGTGTTTGCAATCTGTTCAGAGGTCTGATTGCGTGGTCGATATGGCAGCTTAGGATCAAGAACTTTTGGGCCATTCACACGCTTCTTAAGTTCCACCAGTTCCAAGAAAGGAAGCCCAGTTTTGCAGAACTGGAAGTGATTTTGGTCAGCTTCAACGAGCACTACCAGGTGACCCTTCCATACGTTTTGTCGGGTCATGTGCGTGATCTCCACAAAACCTTTGTTGGTGTTCCAATCGATCGCAGTCCTTTGCCCAATCCCGGTCAGGGCCTGGCTATCCGCGAGACTCCAGAGATGGTGCCTGGCCGGCAGAGCAAGAGTATGAATCAAAAAGCTACCAAAACTATACATGCCCATAACCTACCGAAAGGTATGATGCATCCATGTCCATAGTTTCATTTCTTAGGACAAGGACACTGCCATGCGAATGCACATGAAGAAGCTTGGAAAACTATGGTCTGGCGTTCGCAGGAGAGTCTGTACTTGAATGTTCACTGGAATTTAGTGAACCAACATCTAACATGCATGCATATTTAGTCAACTGCTGTGTAGGATGTGGCAGTCTGCGCGAAATGCATCACGTTCACCATGGATTCAGCTTCTCAAAGACCTCATGCGTCGGAAGCAGCAGGCCTCATCAGCTTCAGGCAAATCCAATCAGGTCGTGGATGATGCTGACCTTGACGCCGAGACTGAGGTATTGGGAGAGAGTGACAGTGGATGTGAGTCATCCGATGGGATTCCTTCTTCTTTCTTTGATCCCAAAATGAACCCAGAGTATGATGGGTCTCAGTCTCCAGCTTCGGGGTGCCCGGAAACAAACACTTTGCAGGTGCGGTGGTGTACAAAACCGTTTACAACAGATCTGAACACTGAAAGTCATTAGTGTCTGTTTGAGCTGTGTTCCAACAAGTTGTTTCCACTGTATTGTTCCACAAGGTGGTTGATGCTGCGAGTGACTGCAGCAGTACTATGTGGCAGAGAGTTGCTGATAACTTGAACAGCGATGCTTCAGAACCATCAGCCGGGAACGAGGACGAGAAGCAGGCGCGTGTCCATCATGAGATGGTGCCCTATACAGAGGAGGACCCATGGTTTAGCCTCATTGACTCAGAGGTGAACTCAATCCTTGCCCAAACCCAGAGGAGGTGGACCATCAAGGCAGGTCTGGTGTGATTTGTCCTTCACTATTCCTTCACCGTCCTTCACCTCCCTCTGTCCTTTTGACCCCTTTTGACCTCTCTCTCGCAGGATCCTGAGGGCTTCGACGATGCTGTCGAATCGCTGAAGCCACCGCCTGTGTCCGTGGCTGGCAATCGGTGGAACGGGGACAAAAAGAAGAAGAAGAATAAGAAGAAGATCGATAAGGGCAGTTGCAAAGGGATGAAATCCAAAGAGCCCAGGGGACCCAAAGAGTCCAAGGCTTCTAGCGCTGCTAAGCGGTCCAGTGAAGGGGATGACACCAACCGGAAGCGTCGCCTCTCGACTTCGTCGGCGATTGCAGAGAAGGCCTCAGAGAAGAGTGAAATTCTGTCCAGCTTCCTGGATGCTTACCACCCCCTCATCCAAGCCCTTCCTAGCTGCTTGTGGCCAGCGTCGGCCAAACACGGCCAACATTCCTACACTGTGCGCCTGGGACTTCAAAAAAATATATATATATAGTTATACAGAGTATACGCAAAGAACAACATGGATGTACCACAGTGATATTTGTTGAAGTGTGGGTGAGATGTCTCCATATCCCAGGCCGCTTGGCGATGCTCGTGTGGAGGTTCTCTTGAGGCAACAGGCCTTCAAGCCAAAAATGAACTTTGAGGGCAAGAAACTTTGTGGAGATGCTGCCCGCTCGATCCCAAGCAGCAGTACACCCCTAAACACACTGTGGTATTCAAGCATCCTAGGAGTTCCTTTGCGCTTGGGACTGCGCTTGGGAGTCTCTAGCATCTCAGGATTTCCTTTGCTGGCAAAGACATGAAGGAGGCATGGGCCACCGCGGCAAAGGTCATGGGTGTGGAGAAGGACATCGACTAGCCGGGGTATTTGTATGAGAGCAAGAGTCTCTGGGGATTTGAAGGAAGGGCCTCGCATATACTCTCTATACAATCTTTCAGAATCTTTCAGATGTAAACAATCTGTCATATGCTGACAGCTAACATGTTAGATCAAGCGAGCCCCAAAACCTTCAAGGGGATTTTAATTTAGACATATTTAGACTCTTTAGACTTCAGTCGAAAAGCTGAGTGTCCCAGCTTTGCAATGTGGCCACGCCGGCCAATTGGAACCTTTACGCGCAAGGAACGGATGTCAGCCAAAAAGGGAACAGGGAAATGGTGGGTGCAATAGGAAATAGTTCACAGTCGCGACATGTCTCAACAATCCAAGGAATGCCATGGTGACGAGGTGCTGCATATGCCTTATGATGTGCTGTGCCCTTGACATCCCTTGGTGTTTGGAACAGCCGGGTTCCAGCTTGCTGGAATTCCACCCGCACTTTCAATTCATTTGTCGGCGGTTCAATGTCTACCGGGCTACTTGGTTTTGATACAAAAGTTCCAGTCTATGCATGTTTAATGCGCAGATGCTTCTTTGAGAAACGTACACATAAGAAGTATCCACACACTCGAAAGCTGAGGTGTTTATTTGGTTGGGGGCATATGGAGGGACCAGTGGCCAAACAAACAATTGGAGAGCGGTCAAAGAAACATGTTATGCAGTTTGCAAGAACCTTTTGAAAGACACTTGTCCTTTTCAAGAACCTTTTCAAGAGGTGATCCCTGGGAAAAGTACCTGAGGCCCCAAACCCACGGTGATCTACAGCAACTACAAATGGATTGCGGACCTGTACATGCCTCTTCCGAAGGATACCAATTTCGACGCATCCATGTCAATCAAGCAGCTAGGTAGAAATGCAACGCAATGCATGTGATCCCAATTAGGGTGTGCATGTGCCATGCTATAGACTGAGGTATATCGACCATGCTGGACTCCAACGTGTGTGTGGAGGGGCTGACCTCAAGGCTAGCCAGTACTATCCCAAACTCTTTGGGCATTGTGTGGCCCAATGCTTTGAGAAACAGCTTTCTGAGATCAAAGAAGCTGTCAAGAGCCGTGCGCACTTTGACTGCATGTGGTGCATGGGTCACATGGAGCAATTCAACCCAGAAGAACAACCTGCGCAACAGCTCGTGCCCAGGCAAAGTCTTGGAAAGCTTCGGAAGCCTCCAAAGAGTATGAAGGACTGGATATCCTACACGTCTTTGGATTATATATATATATATATACCAGCCAGTGGAGTGGAGAAAGCTCTATAGGGCCCCAGTGTGGATGTGAGACATGTATGTTCCTGCACCCCACCCCAACCCAAGTGGGCGTCCACACCGCTCTGCAATCTGCGCAGGATGGCAAGTGGGCAGAAGCTGCCAACCTGCTGCAAGTCATGCAAGCGCTGCGTGGCTAAGCCACGTGTATAAATTAGAAAGCTGGAGAGAGTTGGATCCACCGGTACTATAACCCATCATCTCTTTCCGAGAATTGTTGAACAATTACACATTCTGAGTTCAGAGTTGGTGACATGAAATGACTCCAAGAGTTTTTTGTTGAAAAACTTACCCAACCATCATTTTTTTTGAAATCTGAAAAGCCGGGAACCCGGGAAGAATCCGGGAATCGCCCGAGAATTCCCGGGAAAATTCCTGGGTCTGGCAATATCTGGAGTTCTAAAGTTTTTGTGGTGGTTTCTTCTCGAATTCCCGGAGTTATGTGTTCAATTTCCCGGATTCCCGGAAATCTATTCTCGGATTCTCGGTTTGGGGATGTGATTCCCGGAAATCTGTTCTCGGATTCTCGGTTTTCTTCTCGGATTCTCGGTTTGGGGAGGTGTTTCATTCCCGGATTCCCGGATGTTTGGGTTCAGGAGTTCCGTGGGCCCAACTCGATCGCTACCAGCTATAGCAAATTCAGCTATACAGCAGAACATACACTTCAAGAGGAAAAGGATATTGTGCATGATGTGAGTTCGAAAGACTTAAATCCATATATTGTGAAGATTTGTGACGATATGTATTGCGACATATTGTGAAGTTTTGTGAAGGGCATGTATTATACACGCAGGCATTTGTGTGAGACTAGTTGGGGAGGGTTCGCGCCGTTTACTCATGTCGGCCCCTACTCATAGGCATCGGTCAAAGTCTGCTCCTCGGGGCAGATCACCTGACCCCAGAGCTTTGAGAAAGGCTGCAAAATCAATCAAGGACAAGAGTTCTGGGTATGTGACACCACCACCCAACAGCAGCAAGGATGACCGCAGTTCCGGCAGCAAGAAGTCTGATCCAGTCAGGCGCAAGATCAGCTTTGGTGAGAACAAGGTGCATCATATCGAAGCAGAGAACATATCGCCTGCGGACATGAGTAGCAAGAGGGCTGCAAAGATCATTTCTTCTTTGAAGGACCCCTCTGTTTCTAGAAACCCATTGTTCAAGCACACAGGTTCTGCATCTCCCATCAAAATCCATTCAGTCATGAGTGCAGGACAAGTCGACCGCAGAGAAAAAGGAAGCCGACGCTTCGGACTCTGACCAGGATGTAAAAGTGAAGGCCAGGGAATACTGGGCAAGGTTTGAGAGGCCAGGGATGACTAAAGAAGACGTGCGTAGATGTAAACGTAACAACAGAAAGAGAGAAAAGGAGATCATTAGGGCTATGCAAACATGGTGGACTTCAAGAGGGACGCTTCAGGCAAAGAAGCGTTCCAAAGAAAGCGAGCGGCAAGACAAGAACAAGAAGACAAAGACCGAAGAAGATAGCAGTGAGAGTGAGAAGGAAGATAAGAAGGACGAGAAGAAGCTGAAGGAAGAGAAGAAGCATAAGGAAGAGAAGAAGCAGAAGGAAGAGAAGAAGCAGAAGGAAGAGAAGAAGCAGAAGGATAATGAAAAGGAGAAGGCACAGGTGAAAGAGAATACACGCGCAAAGAAGGAAAAGGAGCAGAAAGCAGAGGAGAAGGAAGAGAGCGAGGACGATGAGAGTGAGGAAGAGAGTGAGGAACAAGAGAGTGAGGAGGAATCCGGTGGTGAGAACAGCGGCAATAGCCAGGATGAGGACAGTGAAGATGGAAGTGAGGAGAGTGGCTCTGCAGAGTCTGGTGAAGATGAAAGTGAATGTGATGAGGAGAGTGAAAGTGAAGATGGTGCAAACGACAGCGAAGATGAGTCTGAGAAGAAGGAGGCGCCAGGCATTCTGAAAAAGATGGACGCACCACCCTCTGAAAATGGGTCTGATGACTCAGAGGAGGATCAGAGTGATGAGAGTGATGATGAAGAGAGCTGTGAGGAGGACAAAGAGAAGGTGAAGAAGAAGGAAAAGGTGTCAAAGAAGGATAAGACAAAGAAGAAGAAGAAGAAGGATAAGAAGGAGAAGGATAAGAAGGAGAAGGCTGAAAAGAAGAAGGGTGAAACGAAGGATGAAAAGAAGAAGGATGAAAAGAAGAAGGATGAAAAGACCGATGGCAAGGAGGATAAGGAGAAGGATGGGAAGAAAAAGAAGGGCGAAAAGAAGAGAAAGTCAATGGACAGACATACGGATGAGCCATCAAAGAAAGAACACAAGGCAGAGGACGAAGAGAAGGAAGGAAAGGTATGGACTTCCACCAAGTACAGAGCTGAATGGCAAAAGTTTGGCAGGTGGTGCCAAAACAAAAAAGATGTCCTGCAAAGATCATCGCTGCTTGCAAATCGCAGGCCAGCACATTGTCCCAGGCTGACTTTCCATTAGCTAGATAGTAGATGTCCTTTCAACCTCTCCTGGCATGTTTCACACAAACCTGTTAACCTTTCTTGGGATGGGCACAGTTGTTCACCTTTAGTTCTCGCGGGAGTCGAGGCAGCAGCTGTTCAACGAGTTCATGGAATCCGGAAAAAACTTTGCTGAGGTGGAGGCCCGTTTCGAGCAGCGGCTCGAAGAGAGCCAAAAAACTAAGGTGAAATATGGGTTTCGGTCTGAAACCTGGCTGGTTCAGAATCACGGAGAGCGGAAAGCCAAAAAGATTATGGAGAGGAAAAAAACCTGGGGTTGAAACTCGCCTTCAATTATGGCACTTTGTATGTGTCTCCCCACAACCGCCGCCAAACCCCGTCGGTCAAGCCACGCCTTATTGTGATCATCCCGGACCATCGCTATCCATCGCTCCTGCACGCAGCAAAGGATCATCCCGGACCCCGAGCTTCCGGGGGAGGACGAGTTGCTCTACTTTGTCCTTGTTGAGTTCAACTTGGAGGACATCAAGGAAATGAAGCGTGTCATTCAGTTGGAGATGACCGGTACCCTTGACAGAGATGGGTTGAAATCCTTTGTCGAAGCTATTTAGCCGCAGTGTGATCCAATATATTGAATCCAAGTTAGCTTTCATTCATTTTGCAATTCATGGAACCCCAAATCTCTGAGGCTGGAGGCTGCTTGGATGGGAAGCAGCATCTAGCAGTGGGCGAGCTGCAGTCAGCAGCCGGCATGAGTAAGATGATCAATGAGGTGGGCTTGGGAGCGAAGGCAAAGAACAAACCGAAGCCAGGTGGTGGTGGAAACCCTAAAGAGAAGGAGGTCAAGAAAGTTGAGCCAGAGACACCACTAGCACTAGCAAAAGAGCTGGTAGAGAAGATTTTGAAGGACATGAATGAATGCAGGTGTCTAGACTCAATGTCTAGCCTCAAACAGTAATGTGTCTCAGGAAGTTGTTGGACAGTTACTTGGACTTATTTTTCTTTTCGCGTCATCCGAGGAACTATGCCTTCAACCTCAAGCCCCACTCCATGTCGCAAGAACTCATCGAGCAGCTGAAGGCTTGTTCAGTTGCACTTGGCGAGCAAGCAGAGCTGCTTCAACAAAAGATCAAAGCAAAAGCCAACAAGAACAAAGATTATGCAGACCTTGTGACTAAGGCCCACCTTTTGTTTGTTTTGTTTTCCTGGTGAGAAATAACGATCTAGCTAGCTAGTCTGGGGCTGGTGGTTGCCTAGGTGGAAGAACTTCGCAAGATTGCCAAAGAGCGAGTGACCCTGGCGAAAGCGTTGATCCGAGCTGTTGACAAGCCAGCAAAAGCGGCTGCCAAGTCAAAACCCAAGGATCCTTCCTCAAGTTCCAAGACCAAATAGGTCAAGTCTCACTATTTCTTGATGTGGTTTGCTGGGAGTAGGGTACTTCAAAGTGCCAGTGCCAGCTTTGCGTACTTCAGGGGATTGAGCAGCAGGCCAGAAACCCATCTCTAAAGCATATTTAGAAAAGTGTTGTGGAATCTGGTCAACAGTATCCTGTTTGCCGAAGGAATGGGCGAAAGCCTTTGCTCGAAATCTGTCAAGTTGCTAAACAGCAGCTGACCTTGGGGACTCAGGGTTGTGGGACTACCTACAACGATGGAAGAACAAAGGCTGAACGCCAACCGAATTTGTTTTGATGCGCAACCATGCAACCCAAAGCCTACACCCGACATGCCACTGCTGTTTCTCCCATTGATGCTTTCAACCTACCGCAGGTCGAGTTCGGCGACAGCAAGATCAAGGTCTCCTCGAGATCATCCACGTGGTCTGGATGCTTTGCCATGCGATCCTCGAAGCGCCTGGGCAGCCAACGCATACGAGCCATGTCCATGACACCGCAGCCTACCACATGTGCATCACAGCCTATACCACTGTGCACGGCCTAGGTGTTTGGACCATGGCTTCAAGTTCTTCAAAGCGGATCTTGAAGAAGATTTGCTCTGGGGTGACTTGGAGAGTTTAAACTATCTTCAATCTTCAGGGGGTTGACTCAGGTGTTCAAAGGCTTGGAGAAGTCTCTTTTGGATCAGGTCTCATGTCTTACAATTGATATGTCCCGCATCTCAGGCCACTTCTGCGACCGATGGCTGCCTGGATGCGAAGCACCTCTGGGAAGACCATCTGGAATGTCCCTTGGCCCGGGAAATGGCGAGGTGGTATGATGGTGGACACGCAGAAAGATCTTTCTCGAGGTGCATGTTCCGGGCAACATGTTCATAAGGTTTATACTTCATATGGTTTATATATTTTACATGGTCTCCCAACAGCTGTTCATGTGTTTGTTCCACAGGTGGTGTCAGAAAGTATGCACACTACATCCAGACAAAGTTGAACTTCCTTTATGCGTTCCTGATGAGAATGGTGAACTGAGCAACACGCAGTGTCCTACAGCCATCATTTGGCCATGGGACTTTTTCTCAACCCTTTGGGAACAAGGTCATTTTACCCAATGGGTGGCTGATGACAAGGACAATGCAGCGGGTAGGACAAAGGAATATTCGGAGTTCTGTGAGCGATTGGAAGACTGGTTTCCACGAGTTGGTCTACAACGACATGAGTATGAGACATGTGTGCCATTGTTTTTCCATGGTGATGGTGTGCGTATCTACAAGCACCAAAAAATGTTTGTGTACAGTCTGTCGAGCACATGCAGGAAGGCAGCTTCGACCGAGTCCAAACTGGTGTTCCTTTGTGTCAGGGAAAACCTGCTGAGAAAGGGTGAAACACACGATGCCATTGCTCACATCATTGCATATATCAATGACACCCTTCGCGCTGGATGTTTTCCTCTGAAGGATTATCAGGGGAACCAGTGGCGTCCAGGGAGTTTACAACAACGTCGTGCTGGCAAGACTTTTTGCAGTGGCTGGACTATGACGTTCAGTGCCTGGAAGGGAGATTGGGAAGCACGCCAAGTGGTTCACAAACTCCCCAGGTACTATCGTACAAAAGACATCTGCGAACACTGCCTTGCATCGTATTCGGATGAGTTTACTTTTGCTGACTTCAACTCTGACGCAAACTCTCAATCCTTACGGTTTAGCCACGAAGAGTTCATGATGCTGTGTGGCCCCGACAACAAGTCACAGTGGGTCAACGTAAGAGGTTGGACCAAGGACAGGAACTTGGAGGTATCCTGAATTGAAAAGCAGTACTATGTGTCATGTTTTTTTCTTAAGCCCTATCCACCACCGAACCCCTCTTGGAATCCGAGCCATTCGATCGCCATCTGAGGATCTGCTACACGTGATGCATCAAGGAGTTGCGTCGGTGTACATAGCTGCACTTATATGTGATCACATTGTGAGCCGGGATCCATCTATAACTTTGAAACAACTTGATCGAGCCCTTAGCACCGAGATTTACATACACTACAAACGGTGGTGTAAACGTCATGGGAAAAATGTGACGCCCTGCTCCCACATCTTCAATGCCATGAGGTTCAACAAGGAGAACTGGCCTGACTACCCAGAGCTTAGCTCAACATACAAGGCATCTGTAACCAAGTGCTTAATGTACTGGTGTGCAGAGTTTTTGAAAGAACAGGCATCAGGCGAGATCCCGCGGTCACATCTCCGAGCATATTGTGCACATGCGTTTGCAAAGTTCCAGCGTGTCTGTGACCAGAGCCCTCAATTTTTCAGTGATGAAGAAACGAAGTGCTGTGTGGATGCTGGCCGTACCGGGCTATTGCTATATCAACAACTAGCTACTCAAGACCGTGAACGCACTGACACCAAACGGTTCTACAAGATCACACCGAAGTACCACAGCTTTTTCGAGATGTTGCTGTATATTGAAAAAAGCCGCAGAAACCCAAGGCACCTCAACACTTAATTGTACTGGTTCTTTTTCTAGGTTACTTTTTGGTTGATGTGTGTTTTCTCTGCGGGTGTGCTGGAAGATCTTCATCCAAGGTTTGATGCATGCTATATGGACGAAGATCTAATGCTACAGTTGGGCAAGATAGCCTGCCGCACCCACGTGCTGACTCTGGACACAGTCACCCTAGGGAGATACAGAGCGTTACTCCAGCTGTTTGTTTTCACCTAGGCTGCCTCAATGTCAGGCTAGTCTGTGAAGCTTGAAAGGTCTGTGAAAAAATCAAACCTTGGGCCACGCATGAGTGGCGCGACCGCCGAGTTTGCATGCGCACATGTGGCCCCTTAAGGTTGGAACGTGTTCTTGAGGCACATGCGTGTAACCCTGTGTGTCTTTGGTGGGCCTGTGACGTCTTCAACCCTGGGAGCTTAAGGTGTAGCTAGTGTAGTTACTATACATACACATATATTTACATACGCCCTGGCTCAAGCTCATTCGCTCAGAATGACCCCTGACCTTAAAGCCCCAAACTTTTGCTAAAGATCTATAGCGCGCCAACGTCCAAAGCCCAAACTTTTGCTAAAGATCCAGCGCGCCAAAGTCCAAAACCCAAACTTTTGCTGAAGATCTTGGGCAGTCAAGGAATGCTAAAGGATTTCCTGCGTGGCAATCCAATCCAGACACCGCAGTGTATGGCATAGTTCCTGATAACATAAATGTATGTTTACAAAAGGCTCAATGGATAAGCCCTCATGTTAACAAGGCTCAAACGGCTCAATGGATAGCACTCCTGGCTGACTAGGTTATGGGGGATTTCCTGGACGACACCGCCCTAAACCTTCTGAGCATGAAACTTGTCAAGGCTTTTCTAGATGTCGGACTCTATGAAAGCATGGCCTGGGCTAGGTGGGGAGCCAGTAAGTGGGTTCAAAGAACCCAGGGCTGTGCTTCCACCAGGCTATGTCCTTGAAATCAACTTCACGGACTTTTACGACATGATCAAAAAAGCCTTCATCGACCAAGCTACCCGCACCCATATGGACGCCATTTTGAGGCGCGCCGCCTTCCTGGTGAACTCGAAGACTCATCTGTACTACCGCCGAGCAGGCATCAATGAAGACAAGGTTCCCCGCGTCGCTTTGTCAAGCGATGGGTTCTTGACAGCCGATGGCAAAAAGGTGTACGGTGAGTACAAGGCAGGCCAAAAGGAAACGCCTGAGGATTTCATGGAAGAGGTGAGAAAGGAACAGGAGTGGGTGAGCATCATCATGAACAAACGATTTGAGGAAAGGCGGATGAGCAAGCAGGAGGCCCGAGATCGAAAACATCTTCGCGAAGCCCTGTTTGGTGACAAGCCGAAAGAGGAATCTGCGCTAGAGACCTTGCAGGCACATGAGGAGGAGCGTGTCGCAATAAAGAGGGAAAAGGAAGAGGTTACAATGAACCATGTCTTCAAGAAAGCTCGTGTGTGGAGCCGCGAACTGGCCTCATCGCCCATTGTCATTGACCTAGATCCGGATAGCAAGGAAGAAACCCGAGCACCAAAGCACGACGCCAACCCAGAATGCGCGCATGAAGACGAAGATCCCTTCAACCACGGCTTCGCCACCTACCAGGAAGGATGAACTATCTGCTATAGGAAATTCACTTGCGGGCTTTTCACTCTATAGGCGCTCAGGTCCGTAAATCGGTCTGTAGCAGGGTGACTGCGGAATCCGCGGGCCACTGTGGGGCAGTGGACTGGAAGGCGCAGGTCAAAGCAAAGCAAAACAATGAAAAAAGGTGTTTGCTGTGCATCATTTTGCATGTGTCTTCTTTAACGTTAACAGTCTCAAAGCATCAACAAGTACACAAACGCAGGTCATTGAGAATGATATCAACAGTCTGCTTCTTGCACGGCTCCATTCGCAGCCTTCTGGTCAATCACGGGGGATTGTAAAAGAAGCTTAAAAACTAAGCATCTCAGATGAAGAGACCTAGCTCCAAGCACGGTTCCGCACGGAAGAGGCCGAGCGTGAAGAAGGAGTCTGCCGACATGAAAGTATATATATACCATTCTCCAATAACCAAGTGCACAATTTGCAAATGTCCTCTGCAACTACGCACCGATGAGAAGCCCATCCAATGCACCATTCTTGGAAGTGAGAGTGTCGAGATCATCCTTTCCTACCGCAAGGTGTGCCACACCCGGATTGTCGGACCACTCACCGAGGCAATTTTGCAGACCATGACGGCGCCAAGGTGAACGTCGTCAACTTCTCTGAGCTTCAAGACTCCGGCATCTACATGGTGTCAAGCCAGTTTGGGTTCACCGTGAATTACCTCAAGCAGTCTTGGTGTAGATTCCTCCTGGGCAACCTGGCTCCTGGGCAAGAAGCCAGCGTAAGAAAGATGCTATCAGAGGAAAATTTGCTTCACACAAAGAGGGTGCAATCTCACCTCATGAGAGCTGTGGAAGCTTTCGCCCTACTACAACGAAGCCCGGAAGCAGTCCTATCCTTTCCAATTGACCGCCCCTCAGAAAGTATGAGGCTCTCGCAGGAACCCCTATTGTTTCCTCCTCGTGTGGTGGTGAAAGCGCTCTGCTTTGATGGCCACTTCGGAGTGCACAGGGCTCTTGATAAGGATCTGGAGGCTCCTCGCACAGTAGCTCTACGGGGTCGGCCACCGAAAAAGGGAAAGAGATATCAAAAGGAGGAGTGTTGACAAAGAGCGCCAAAGGATCTTTTTGAAAAATCGAACTGCCGGATGGCAATTTGTGATTGATCCTGACTCTCGCCTTGTTGTAGCTGCGAAAGAGCACATCATCAATGAGTCCAATGCAGACAAGGCAGAGGTGGTGAGAACCGCAATGCAACTGCCCAAGGTGAACCCCGACCTTCTGATCCCTGATGATGCATGTCACTTTGAGCAACGAGTAAAATCCGATAGCAGTCTCAAGAAAGCCTTCAAGCAAATCAAGCACTATGCCATTGATGAGTTCCATCGGTGCAATCACAAGTGTGCCAAAAGGAACCTTACCAAGACGGAAAAGTCTCGACTCCGCAAGGTGCGAACCAACATGTCTGAGGTTTTCAACGCATGGATTCGCAGAAAGAACCTTGCCCTCAACTCCATGAATGCGACAAGCCATCGCTTCTGGGTGGAGGAGGCCATTAAGTTTTGGAACAACAATTTGAAAGAAATGCCGACCTACCAGACTCGACGCTCAACTACGGAAAGCCGGAAAAGACCGGCTTCCAAAAAGTAGTGTATTCAAAGAAATCATCTCTGCTGAGCCTGCGTGAGCACAAAAAAATGTATCTTGCACCTGTCAGCAAGTCATGCAGTTTCAACTCATTCACCTGCATGTGTTTGCGTCGCAGTGCAAGGCTTGAACAATTTCACTTCCAAGGAAATTGAACAATTTTAAAGTATCCCAGGACATCACAAAAATCCAATTTTCCAACATTCCAATTTTCCAAAAAAAAGCACAAAAAAACAATTCTGCGCAGACCATGGGGGGAAGAGGGGGTGAGGCAAAGTCCTGGCACAATTGTTTTTTTTTTTTTTAAAGATTATAATTTGGGAAAATTGGAATTTTGGAAATTGCCTTTGGGGGAGGGGGGGTTGAGGCAGAATAGGATTCTTTCAGTGGCACAAAAATCAATAGAAACACAATACAAATATAGAAACAAAATACAAACAACATGAAACAATGCAAAAACGCTCCGCTCAGATCGCTCCTTTCTGATATATTTATACAGTAATTATGTATATAGAGTTATATATCAATAAATATATATATACAGTATATGCAAATATGTATATTTGCGTGGAATGGGCCATCACGAGTCCTGGTTGCTCGATTTTCGATATCAAAGGTGAATGAATGTGTGGGACCTCACGCAGGGATGAGCTGCTCCAGCTTTAGGCTTTGAACATGTTGAAACAAATGTTGTTATCTCGATTGCTGCAACACCTTCCAAAATCCTTTCAACCTACCTTCCCTAGTCTGAGGTAAATGGGAGGCGCGAAGGATCAACTGAAGAATCAAGTTCCCGAATCCTTCTGAATTTCTCAAACCAACATGGACCGACCTGTGCATCTTCCTGCACCGCCAAGAACAACAACTTCCTCCTTTCAAGATGTTTCGTCTGCACCTCTCATTCGTCTTTCATCCCCTCATCAAACCATATCAAACCAACATCCCCGCTGCACGGGGTCGGCCCAGCCGGCACACCACCACACTCCACCTTCGCTTCCGAGCCGCGTCTCCATGAAGCGCGAGGCCAACTGTGGCCGCTGCGTGCGGATCGCCGCTTCCACCGCCTGGGAGCACCGAGAAGCTTCGGTCCACCTGGATCAGGGTGGACGAGCTCAGTGGTATGGGAGAGGGTGAAGGAATAGAGATGAGAGCACACAGCCCCATAGCAGGGAGATTTCGGGATTCGCGTCACAAAAAATCACTGGTCATTTGCTGTGCAAAGTTGCAACATGATTTATGAACTCAGGTGATATTCCTTCTCCCGGATGGAGGGACCCATCCGTTTGGGATTCTCAGTGGGCATGAGAGTTGCTAGAAACACCCCACTTGAGCAGCCAACAATTCTTGTTGAAGTGTGTTCCCAATCCATCCAATCCTATGGAGCGTGTTCCTGCACTGACTCAGCTCAGTCATAGAGCTTGGAACTGAACACCTCGGCTCATCCCCTTCAGATCAAGCCCGTAAGATTCAGTGACACTTGGTTGAAAGCCAGGTCTCAAAGCCGTTCGTTCCAGGTTCCGCAAAAACGCGAGAGCCGCACTGGATGAACCGTGGATGGGTCGAGTCCCGATGCGGGGAAGAGGGGCAGAGTGTCTTCTTCCCGATCATTGGGTGCGCATATCAAGAGAAGGGTTATACTGTATGTCTACAATAACATGATATAACACGTGCATTGTATAGCATATACATATATATATATATATGATATATGAATATATATATATACATGATATAATACACACTATTTTCTCATAGTATCCACTCCCTCAAAAAATCCTAAAAGTGGACATGGCTTCCAAACCTGGCAACTTGTTTCAGGGAGTGTAAGTGATTCCAAACATGAGAACCCCGTCCTTGCTCCTAGTAGCGATGCCCTTTGCTACTAGTAACGTCCTTGCTCCTAGTGCCCCCCCCAAGCACCACTTCAGAGGTCCAATCGATTCCGCCCACCGGCCTCGCTGGGCTCGGAGTCGGGTCCGATCCTGCGGGGCGGTCCGTTG
Source organism: Durusdinium trenchii (assembly GCA_963970005.1). Classification (NCBI taxonomy): domain Eukaryota; class Dinophyceae; order Suessiales; family Symbiodiniaceae; genus Durusdinium; species Durusdinium trenchii. The sequence continues at coordinate 37,990 of CAXAMN010021692.1, forward strand.
GAAGTGGGCCATTCGGTCGTCTCAAACGATCAGGTTTTCAAGAATTCGAACACCCAGGTTTGGAAGTGAAACTTCAATATATCTGTTATCTGTGGGTCTGCTCGAAATCTTCCTCACTGTCGAATGGGTTGGTGCCTGCTGTATGCAAATGTATGCAAATGTGCAAATTGTCAGGGCAAGTCCCCTCTCGCGGAATCGGTTTTTGCGGTTGCTCTTGATCCCAAACCAGTCCTCTTGAGCAAAATGGAACAAGCAGCGTTGGTGATGCCAAAGTCTGTGCTTTGCATCCAGTCCTCAGTTGGAACCTATGAATGCATGTCAAAAAAAATAAAACCCTGTAAACTGTAAACCCACATCTGCTGGACACATCTCATCCTTTCATATCCTTTTTACCTCCTTCGCCGCTTGCTTTCTCTCCGAGCGGCCACGATGCGCCAAACGCCTTCCGCATCGTGAGCCCGGGTGCGGTCGCTCAGCAGCTCGGCGATGGTCACCTGCCGCGTCGGTTCCGCTCGTCGCTGGGGGGGTTTGGGCGTTGCTTTGGCTGCGCAACCAAAACACCAAGGAAGGAGGATGGCCCAGGTGCGAAATTCATGACGAAGGTCTCCCGGGTTCTTTGACGAAGGTCCCTTTTGAGACTGAACTCATCTAATGTAGACGGTTGGTTGATCAATAGAACCCCCCATGTGAAGATGCATAGCTGCATAACCATTGTGGTAGGGGTCC
>CAXAMN010021693.1:0-38690 GCA_963970005.1 Durusdinium trenchii
CAGGAGTCGAAGAGCCAGAATGGGTGACCGTCTGCTCAAAAGGGGGGAGGGGAAAGTCTCCCTCCTCTCCCTTTCGGATCTCGCTCAGAATCTCTTTGGCAGGAACTCCTGCCTCGATCATCTTTGCGATTTCTACGCGGGCCGCCCACGCGCCGATGGCCATCAGACCAGAGGTCTTACCCAGCTTTGCGCTGCCGGGTCGAGGCGACAACGCTGCCTCCGACCTCTTCATCTGATGGCCACGTCCTCTCTCCCACCCATCCATTCTCCCCCCGCTGTAAACAACGAGGAGGATGGCTGGTGGGCTTCAAGCCAAAATGGCCACATTTTGGTTGTGCTAGACGAACATTCACGATAGTACCCAAGGGCACAACTGGTGCTTCCACTGGTCGGCGTGCTTAGGGAACTCCGGACGTAGCATTTGTAGCTCTCCGGACTTATAACAAAAAACCAGGCGTCCGGCGTCCGCATGCCAAGGTTGGCGTTGGTGACCCACGTGTCCTTCTCCCGACGCGGAAAGGACCGACACGGCGACCGACACGGCCGTGCCGCGACGTGGCGGCTTGGCGACGCCTGGACAACTCGCCGGTCTTCTGTCGTCGCAGCTGTTGGTTCCTCTGCTTCCACCTGAGCGGATCGAGCGGATCCTCCCGATTCTGCATGAGGTGCGGGAGGCGAAATGAAGGCACCAGGGTACTGGCAGGGATGAGGATGACACCAAAACATGTGGCTCAGGTCCTTTGTCTGCATCTGAGGGCGACATTTCAATGTAGACCCCCTTGCTATCCCTATGGTAGTGTAGGGATGTGTAGGGTATTCCATTGGGGCACCCATTGGATGGTCCCAACGTGTCTTAACTGAACTCCTAGATGTAAAACATCACCCTTCTCCTGATGCACAGGGCACAAACCATTCTTTGTGTGCAAACTCTGCGGGCTTGTTCTTTGGAAACAAGCCATCTCATCTCCCAGCTATGTCCGTTCTCACCATGTGAAGCAGCAGGTGGGACCGGTCCCGCGCCAATTCGGGCGCCCCTGGCGACCCCACTCTTCGATCTGCTGCGTGTAGCGTTCGACCTCGCTACTGACCTGCGGAGGAGGTCAGAAGGCGCTGTTTGGACATCTTCCGAGATCTACCAAAGTGGCGGTCCACTACGAAACCTCCTAACTTGGGTGCCCTGGTGCCATCTAATCAACAACATAATCTTCCACTGGGTCCACTACTCCTTTTTTTTTTTTCGGGTATGTCCCGGCACTGGTCACAACTGTGGAACCTGGACCAAACCCTGCAGTATGGTAGACCAACCCCTCACACAGAAGTACTCAAACATGCATGATGTAAGTCCTTTGGGGACTCTGAGACCACTGTAGTGACTGTGGTGGAGCTTGATTTCTCAAAGTTTGATTTCTGTCCATTCAGGGTGATGTGAGATACTTCACGAAGTAAATGTGTAAGGAACTCCCGCGGTCAAGGTCCACCGTGACTACCACAAAATGGGCAAACAACAACAGTGCTGTCCACCACCAGGGCAGGATGATCTTCGGATGATCTTGAAATCGTGTGTTAACCCTCTTACGCTTCGAAAAGGAATGGCCACACCTGGCCTATCCTGGCCTGAACTAGGCTCACATTGGGGCACTGTGAGGCCCAAAAGAAACGGCCACAAGGCTTTCGCTCCTTGAAAGGATCATAGTTACGTGGATGGCGTGAATTCCTCTTCAGACAGGTGGTGCCATCCACTTCCATGTGATATGTTCCTCGGAGTGTCAAGAGCAGTCTGCCGGTACCGACGGTCGGTACTTCCACCCCACACGGCGTTCTTTGGTCTCTTCCCATGGCTTGGCCATGCTTGGTGCTCTGCTACGGGCGTCGTGCCCACCCAACTCGCCGAATCCTGAACCTTGCCACGCTATAGATGTGTCTGAAAAGGACCCCTAACAACCTCCACAAAGATCCGCCTGTAGCAAAATCACTCTTCTTGGGTCCTGGTACCTGCCTGCCTACATGTCTCTCTCTTTCTCTCTCTCCCTCTCTCTCTCTCTCGCTGCTACCTGTTGGCGGGTCATGCTTTATTGTGCTTCAAAAACAGCTCGCTCCAGGTACTGGTCAGCTTCACCTAGGGGTCCTCTGCATCTTCTGAATATTCATGTGCTTCACTGTGGCTGCTGTTGGCCAATCGAACAAAAGGGCCAGTGGGCACGGTCATGCAATCGCTCTCCAAGGAGGGTCTTCCTCCCATGAGGATCTAAGCTCTAAGAGTTACCCAAGCTTCAAAGATGGAAACCCTTGGGACTGTCCACTGTGCTTTCGGGACTAAACTCTCCAACTCAGCCTGTTTGTAGAGTTCACATCGTTCTTCCTTAGGGTCATGCTCCTTCTTGCATGCTAGTGAATCAAGGTATATTCAAGGTCAATATAAATATGTTGCTGCTGCCAAACATGGATGTCTCAACAACCCCTCCATGTTGGGCCACGGGTAACCTGCTGTGGCTTGGGCTGACATTGATTACGGCTCCTGCATGGCATGCTTCGCATCCAGCTCACCCAACAGGGTCCTCATGTCCTCAGTGAACGCACGTTCACGAACAGGTTTGGATTCATAATTGAGAATGCATTTTATAACTCCATATATTAATCAAAAGTATACTATACTATATACTACACCTGCACTGTTCCTATACTATATGCTATCTAAATAGAATAATACACAATAACATGGAATTGAAATATTTTGGGCCATCTGAATTTATATAGGTGTGTGACCTTCAAGAACCCGCCACTGAAAGAGACTTCCAGGGATCTCTTGAGGCACACAATGGATCAACAAACACCAGATTTAGATCAGATTTAGATTTGTTCAGGTTTGGATTCGTATGCCCTGGTGCACTAGAGTGACTTACTGCAAGCCTACAGTATCTGGAGTCATCTGGACTTCCAACAATTTCACCATAAACACCCATCCAATTACAACTTTCAAACTCTTTCAAGATCTCCAGCTGCTCATGTGGTCAGTGGATTTGCATGGATTTGTCCATAAATCATCCTCCACATGTTTCTACTCACAAGTCCACCATCCGCTGGTCTCACCTTGTTACCAGTCGACCAATTCTCGCGCGACAAGTCTCCACGGCGTCCGGCACCTTCAACGCTAGAGGCTTGCGACTGCCACCGCCAGCCGCAGGCGCCGCCGGCGCCTGCGGCGCAAGCGCCGTGGGCGCCGCTGGCGCGGCGGGCGCTGGCGCGCGGGTCCAGAGTTGCGGGCTGCTGGCCTTGTGGGGGCTGGCTCCTTAGGATAGCCGCGGCAGCATCCAAACCCAAGCCACCCAAGAAATCAAGGGATGTTGATGGCTTCTGTCATCTTATGAGTGACAAAGTGGCATGAAACTTGATGCTTTCAAAGTGTTGACTACTCATTGATACCTAGCATATCCTTGCGTTGGGCCATCATCAAAGGAGCAGTTTCAACTTCTGCCGTGCTTCTCTGACCTTGCCAATCCTCTTCCAGCGCGGGCAGAAAAATCGCATCGCGCAAGGGGATGTCAGGGTGCCGGTAGTAGTAGCTATCTGGCTCTTTCCGGCGAACGCCCCGCTCAGAGTTGGGGATCCTGAGATGAGAGGATTCAAGAGGAGGAATGGGGATGGAAGACCCACAAGAAAACACAAACACCTGGCTTCACGTCCGCAAAAAACAACCAAAGACTAGTTTGGGCAACCTCCCAACAACCCCCCTGTTGGGATTGGAAGGGGGTATGAGCGGGATAGTTCGTGGGATAAAACACATCTTGCAAACCCTGTTGTCAGCTGGAGACTTATGACATCATCTAAATGGATTATATATATATATCGGTGATTCTGTGATTCTGGATGGTGCAAGTTGAGGTGGTTGGTGACTGCCATCAGTCGGTTTTCAGCAAGCAGCGAAACTTGCGATGACATCGGAGCCCAAACCTGTGTGCATGACATCAGGGAAAGCGTCCATCGTAAGCTAAACAAAGAACAGTGGTTTCAGACTAGATGTCACAATCCCCAAAGGTTGTTTAAATGGACCCGCCCTATAAAATCATCGTTGGGTGCCAGTGCCATCTATTCCGAAACCACTGTATCATTTCTTGCGGAGGTTGATTGAAGCGAACTGGCCCAAAAACCATTTGTGCCAGAGGGGAGGGTTGCGAACTGACCTTCACAGAAACAACTCCTCGCTTGTTAAACCGACTGATCCACCGAACAGGGCCCTGCAGGTCTTTCTGCACTCATGTGGGAACCTCGCAGCGACTGGGCCCGGCGACCACGACTTGGCCGAGTGATGCCAGAAAAGAAGCTGTGGAGGCCCCAGGGAGTTTCAATCGGGTAACCCACCCAGCCAGATCCGGCAAAACACTCAAGCGCGCTATTTGAGCCCTTCTCTCTGACACCAGTTCGGTCTCTCGCCGTGTCTCTCGCGCAAAGGCGTTCTGGCGTGCACTGGTGGTAGTGAGGAACTGTTCCTCTCACTCTGTGGCCTGGGCACCGACTTGGAAGAGTGGCGAATGGACCCATCGGCGGGAATGCCCGTTGAAGTTCGATCCCCAAAGGCCTCCAGGTGAAGAATGGAATCTGGACACCTGCCACATGACCCTCGGCCGGCCCAAATATATACATCTTCATGCAACTGTTTCATTTTACCTAAGCACTTTTGCAGTCGAGTGTGGTTGCCAAAGTGGTCAAGGTAGACCAACTTGGATCTAAATCTGAGAGCCCCAAATGAGGAACCCCAATCAGCTCCATGTTGTGCCGGAACTATTTCTTCGACCAAATCGCTACACCACTTTGGTTCCTGAATGAAATGAAAGGAGGGCCACACCAACTTTTCAGTGTGGGATGACCTCTTCCATCCTCTTCCGCACCTCCAAAATCCATCAAAATCCGACCACTTTCTTCGCTCCGCTTTCTTCACCCATCTTCGTTCCACTCCCTTCGTTCCAAGGCGCGCCCTTCCATCACGGCGCCCCTTCACGCGCTTCCGCACCGACTCCGGCGTCGTGGACGCCGTGGACGCCGACCCAATCGACGCCCCGGACGCCGGCGCCGTGCCGCCGTGCGCGGCCGAGCGCGGCGTCGGCCGCTGCGCGGCCGAGCGCTCGGCACGGGCGAAGGCGCGGGCGGACTCTTCGAGACGAAGGATGTACCTGGGAAGTGGAATGTAAGAACAGGCGCTGAAAAAGGCCTGAGGGGTGGAGAAGTTGATATGAGTTGCTTAAGCTGTATTCATCCAAAGTTAGGACGCCCCGTATCGTTTTATAATGTTTGGTAGAATGAGGGCTGTATGTATCGTCTTGCAAGTTTTGCATGGTGGAGTCTTTCCACCAACGTGAACGTCACGGATCATAACAAACAAAGCACAGACACAAGCGCACAGACAACAAAACACAGGAACCCCTATTCCTGATCATTCATGATTTGAGAGCATCCCCTGCAAGCACTGGAAGTGTGATGAGCTCTGTGAAGTGAGGGAGGGCAACAGCATGCAGAGCTGCTCCAGCAAGCGCAACATTGCTGGCTTCTGCCCCTCGTTTGCTGATCTGATCTCTTTCACTAGGGGACACAAGCCTGCCTGCACTTATGCAGACTTGCCCATGGGGCACTGTTTGAGGAGCTTCCCTTTTGCACTCTCTCGTGTATCGTTGGGGTATCGTTCTGGGGTATAGTTTTATGATGTTGGCATTTTGTGTGTTTTATGACATCAAGCCGCTTGCAAGCACACGCGCTGCGCTCACGCTAGGCCAAAGAGAAAACAACCCCTTTCCAAACCATGACAGGTGGATAAAGGCGCACCTTGTTCCCGAGCCTAGCCTTTGCTCATAGGCTGCCAGCCCATGAGCCCACAGCCAGGACACAGCCCTTCAAACACAAGCAATCACCATCCCCAATTGCCTGCGACACTTGCAAGACCAAACCAGTTCATGAAGTGATGCCCTTCAGACCCTTGAGCACAAATGCTCAGAAGAGTTGCTGTAGCAGGACGGCATACCAGCATGAACTCAAAAAACTCAAGGAACTAATGCATGTAACAATAGAGGTAATATTTTTTGATCAAACGCCCTTGTATAATATACAAGTAAATGACGATAATTTTGAAAACGACTCATATATCCATTCAGAGTGTATGTGTTTGGGTGGTGCTTCGTAGGGAAGAGTAACACTTTACTTTTTGATATGTCCCTTTTTGGAGTGTATTTTGTTTGGTGGTGGGGAGCCTCTTGCAAAACCAGACACAATTCCAGGTATATAATTCTCTTGATTCTTTCATGAATCTCTCCGCAGCTGAAAGGATCATGTCCTTGTCCGATCTTATCTCAGCTTATCTCCTTTCCTACCGCTTATGTGCATTGAGGCGTCCGCAAAAAAGAAACATGTATATAAGCGACAATATCTTCCCAGCGCACCGGGAAGAAAACAACTTGGAACATGCGACATGCAACCAAGCAGTTTGGCAATGTTTGGTAGTATTTTGTATGGTTTTGTCAAAATGTGGAACTACAACGGTTGAGCGGAAGATACGGCGACCCATCCAAAGTCTTTCCCAGAACCATGCTCAACAAAAAACTGAGACCTCAGTCGAGGTCGATGTAACCTGTTTTCCATCTGTTCTGCCACTTAGTGGGGAAACTACTCCCCCACTCCATACATTTTGCAGGTGATCCACTGACCTGGCTTCGATCCGGCCCAGTCACGGTGGCTTCTCAGGCCCCTTGGGCTCCTCCGGCCCCCGGGGCGTCCGGCTGGGTGCGGACTTGCCCGGTGGTGGCGCAGGGGCGGAACGTGCGGGGGCGGGTGCTGCGCGAAACCTGCGATGAGGCGGAACGTGGCACCATGTGGCAGAGTCCACGATCAACAAACACATCAACATGGAACAACACCATGACATCACTGGACCAAGCATGTCCAACTGATTCTTCTGTTCTTGACATGTTATTCATCAGGCAGGCCAGGCCCATCTTATATATCACCATCTCATGCCAAGCCACGCAGGTCTGGGCTGTCGCCGTTCCGGCTCCGGTCGCCTCTCCACGCCCTCCACGCGAGCACGGGCGACCGGGCTGGGGGGGCTGTTGGCGGGCGGTTTTCGGCGGGCGCGGTGGGCGTGGACATCCACTTTGGAGTAGGACTTGCCCACCAGCTGGTCATAACCTGAGCAGCAAATTGTGGGCTGAGCCGAGGAAAACTGCTTTATGAATCTTTATGACTTAAGAAGACCACCAATTTTGTCCAGCTCATGGGCTTGGGTCTGTGTTGTCTGTCTGCTAGCCTCGGGACAAGAGTCTGGTTTAGATTTCTCGATTCTCTGCAACAATTGATAGACAAAATCCTGAACGCCACTGAGAGGTGTTGGGCACCCATCTCAGAAATCGCCTGATGTCGCATTCAGAAGCCCAGTTCAAGTTCGCACCGAGAGGCATACTTGGCATAAGTCATGTTGACACAAACTGCAGTGAAACCGCCCCAAATCCAATTGTCGACTGCTTCCACGGCAGCCAGGACGGTCACAATGCCACTCGAAATAAGCAGCCTCAGCGCAGAAATCCACCACAATCCTGGTTTTGGAGTAGGTTCAATGCTTTGAAGGCTAAGATTCCTCCTCTTCACACTGACAAAACTTCAAAAACCAAGTGGATTCAACCAATAGATCCCTCCTCCGCCTCTTCTTGGCACCCCAAATATCATCCCAAAATCCTCCCAGCTGCGTTGGCGGCCGCTGGCAGCGGATGCGCGATGCTGCCCAGACTATCGAGGCGATGGCCCTTGGGACAGCTCCCTGCCATGCGGCTGCCCAAATCATCATGGCTCCTTGGGCACATGCCGCACACGATTTTTTCAGAGTACCCGCAGGGTGCCTTTTTTGGCGCATGCATCCACAGCGCGGAGAGGGAGAAGAAGAGGTGGAGGCGCTCCCAGCTTTCCGGCATTTGTTGGGGTGCGTCCGGTCTAATGCCCCCGTCAAATGTCCTACCCTACACCGGTCGCTTTCCACATGCTGAAGAGTAGGTTGGACCTTCTGTCTCGTCTTCCCTTCACCAGGTCGCTCCGGATCTCTCTCGGGTGGTTTAGAACCACCGACCCAGGCCCGAAGAACAGGGCCTACCATCTGCCCCAATCTGCCCATTCCCCTTCGTCCGATCGCCGAGCCACCGATAGTAGATTGCCTGGAGGTCTCCCAAGTCCTCGTGGTCGAACCAGGGATCTGGTGTGGGTAAACTGGGCTCGCTGTTCGCACGCCGCACGCGGGCAGCGGCCTGTGCCCGGCGAGCGGGTGAGCGGGGAAGATACAAAAATAGGGGAAGGGGGAGGAAGCTGCTCTATGGAAATGCCAGTGGCCAAAAATGTGTGTGAATGTCAAGAAGCACGATTGCAGCTGCGGAGGTTTGGGAGAGCAAGTGCAATTTGCCGTACCTTGATTTCATACGAGCATGTTTACCAATGATGTGATCGGTTCATTCCAAGCATTTTCAACGTGTTGCCTTTTTCACCCTCGGTTGGCTGAAAAACATGTTGAACAACGTGTGTTTTCTAGCTGGGACTGAGAGAATAGTGGGCGGCCGAGCCGATTCTTGTCACTATTCACTATTCCAAGCTGGAAGCACCACTGACTTGAAAGAACACGACCCCATGTGGGCCACGTTAGATTGGACGGAGAACCAATAGTCCAGTGAATTGGCTGAGGGGTCTACCAGCTAAGTTGAGATGGAGATTGACCAGCTTTTAACAATTTGTATATGTTCCTATGCTAGTTTGCACATGGAACTGATCACAAGATATAAGGGTCATGGTCAATCAACAAATCCCCAAAGCCGCCTTTTCGACCCGCTTTCCATGGCAGCCCAGGTTTTCTCAGTGCGGCTGCCGGCCCTTTACTTGGCCACTGCTGGTCTGGGAAGATGTGGAAGATGGACATTGACATCTTTCACATCACGCGAGTTTTTCCACTATATGCATAATATATATATATATATATTGTAATTGTATCCCAGTGATGTGTGTGCGTACGCTCCCTCGCTACTTCTTTATATTAATTAAACATCACGTTGGTTCAAACATGTTCACACACTGTGGCACTGCATGCGTTTCTGGAAGAGAACCTCTGGCTTTTCCTTTGGATCCATCCGATCCGAGATCCCGGATCTCACCTCCAGTACACTTCTCCAAGTCTTCCGGTGCCTTCTTCATGGTGCTCTTCATGGGTACTGGTTGCTTCTCCAGCTCGGCGATCTGCTCGCGCAACACGCGGTTTTCGCCCTCCAGGCCCAAACACGCCTGGCGCTATGCATGGCGAAGCGCCAAGCGCTACGGCTGGGCACCATGCACTGTCTTCGAACGGCCACATCTTGTACCCTTGTAGGCACGTGGGTAGGCGGCTATAGGCGATAGACCTTTTTATAATATATAATAAGTGACGGTGCAGCCCAAGACTTCCAGGTCTATCCAGGTCTCACCTAAGAAGATCCTCGTGATGATACAATCTACCAGTTACAGTAAAAGTGATTTCCACATCGAGTGACAACCCTAACCTCCCCCCTGCTCCTGACACTGCGACCCACAAAACCCGCCAAGTTGAGGCAAACAAATATCCCCACACCAGTACTGATCACGTTCATCTCGCCACGTTCTATGGGCTCTATACTCCACATCCCAACTTCTCGACCTCGCTGGGTCGATGCGGTCGCTTGCTTTCGCCGCCGGAAAATCCAACGACATCGGATCACATCGCAGGCGACTCTCGTCGACGGCTCGGTCGTCCTCGACGCAAAAAGCATCGGGTGCCTTGCGAAGCTCCGAGACCTTTTGCTTCAACTCCTCGACCGGGTCCGGGGAGGCCGGTCGGCTGGTGTGACCCTGGACCCTAGCTGGAGAAAACCATCCATGTCCCGTTCTCTGGAGCGCCGGAACATCCATCCCAGCTCGGCTTGCTTTCCGGCCACCGGGCCAACCGCAGTGTCGAGCGGTAGAATGGCATGTTATCCCACTCGCAGTCGTGGCCACCCTCTCGCAGTACGTCACATCCCTCACCTGACACTTACCCAAACATGTCATCTTTGCCGAGACTGAGGGCCTCAGGGGTGGTATCAATCACCCGGGGGAGACGTGTCTGGGGCCCCTTCCAGTTCCCAAACAGGGTGAGTGGGACGTCGACAAAGGTGAGTGGGACATGTGCCGATCAGCGCGTTTCATGGAAGAACACATGAAGGAGGAGAAGGGAAGACCGCCTATACAGTGAAACTGATCATGTTCACTGTAGTAAAACGATGGGCGTCATGTCTAATATGGTTTCCCGTAGATCTTAGATATTCCCTGACGCCAATTCTGGGAAACCCAGGACGTGCCAACAAAGAGTAAACCAATGTCCAAACTTGACCAACCTGACTGAGGAAATCTGGCCCAATGTCATACCCAATTGGCAGAACAAAACAAACTCCTCAACGCTGCCCCCACCCCAAAAAACAAGTAAATATAGAATCTAGAACATATGTCCTAGAGCCGGCCACAAACAGGGGCCAACCCCTCCATGCAGCACCTGACTCCTCAGCAGACTTTGTATGAAGCAAAACCCTGCGTTTTCCCCCCCCCCGCCCACCCCGCAGCACCCCAAACCGCTCGCGAGACGACCCCGCTCGCGAAATCCCCGCGCCAGACGGTCGGCCCCGTCCTGGACGTTGCCGGAGGCCGCCCCACTCACCGCCGAGCGGAGGTACTCCACTTCAGCCTGCGAAGCGGGTAGAGATGGGGGCCGCACCGGGTGAGATCTGCTCGGGTGCAGAAGAAAGGGCCCTGCCCCAAAGCTGAAACGCTTTGATTCATGAATGGTCAACGAGTTCAGGAAGCAAGTCCTTCATGGAGACATGGTGCCAGCATGGGTCAGCTATGGCTAGCTAGGAATTTCATGGAATTTCTTTGCTTCGGTCCCAAAACTTTGGACTTTTGACAGCCCTCGCGTTCGATCTTGTTCGTGGCACGCTGTAAGTGAAACCCACCGCACTGTGAAGACTCACCCTGGTCTAAGGGATCAAGCACGAAACAAGTCACCTTCGGGGCGGGACCCCCTCACCACAACCAAAACAAACCAATTATCAAAACACCAAACTGTTGCCCCTTGCAACACGGGAAAATCTTGTAATGAAAAGGCGTCAAGCACATGAAAAACACACATCATTGTCCTCTGACACCCCAAACCCTGAAAAGCGCTTGGTCACGGTAAAGACCTTGGCGTTGCAACCACAAAACCGTGGTTGGCGTACCAAAGGGGAACGCGGATCTGAAGACCGTTCCTAACCCCAAACTCCTACAAGTAGCTATAGTTGCACATGCCCCTCATCCCAGTGTCGTCCCCTTTTGCCCCAAATCCGGGATGCCGTGGTCGACTGCTGCTGCCTGGATCTGCTGCTGCTGCTCTGCCGGGTCGACAGTGTCGCAGATCGTGGCCCTCATCTTCACGCGCTTCACGCGGTCGGCGAAGCGCAGAGTGCTCAAGGTCTGCCTCGGCGGTGCTCACGTTTCGACCGTTGGACCGATGGATGGATCAACCTGGGAACCGTTGGACCTGCACTGGGAGGTCTAGGCAATTGGTGTTTTGAATATCCTGAGACACTCCATGGCGCTCCATGGGACTGGTATATACATTGGGGTGGTGCCAGGGGGGTCAACTGTAGGCATATGCGGCATACATGGAGTGTCTGGGTATAATATAGCCTGCTACACGAGACACGTGGAGATTTGTAGAGCATTCCTAAATTCATGCGAGGCTTTTTTGATCTCAAAGGTGTTCCAACCCGAACGAACCCGTGCTCGCCCTGCAAAACATGGGAGGCATTCAGAAGGCATAAACGTTTGCAAAACGTGCCGAAGGTGTCAAAATATGACCTTTACGGGAGGGTGTCCGCTCAGTTTTGGGGAGGTTGGTCCAGGCTAATTTGAAGTGATTTCGCTGGAGGGTCTTGTGCCAGGAGATAAGCCCCAAAATGCACCTGAGCTTGAACAGGCAGTGCTGTAATGGAATCGCCGCCGCTCTATGTAATGGCTGTTCCCAGATGTAAAATCATAACAAACAACGAAGTTCGATTGAATTCCACACGGCGGGTAGCAGGTAACGACCAACTTAAACATTAAACAGGCCCAAACACTCCATGGGACTGGTATATTTGCCGATCAGGCCAGGGGTGATGCCAGTGGGGTCAATGTATAGGCATATATGGCTCAATGTAGGTGTCTGGGAGGCGAAGAACGAGCCCAACAAGGACCAGGACCTTCGATCTTTTGCTCCCAGGATCGGTTCTCCCCCGTAGGTCACTTAGAGGTCACAAACAGAGACTCCTCCAAGGGTCACGGACGATTTAGGTCCTGATTTCGGTGAGCCGATTTATAGGACTTTCTTTACACTTCTTGGTCCCAAACATAGTCGAACTGGACCTCGGTCGAAGCTCGGCAACTGTTCATCCACTGCCCTTGGGCAAGTTGCATCTGATAAAGGATTGAACCTCACTTCCGGCGCTGCCGCTGCGGTCCGGGACCAGGTCGCCGCTGGGTGTCGACTGTCTGACAAATGAATGTCTGGTCCCGGAGGTTCCCCGCCAGAAGTGGTTCCACCCTAGTAAGTTCATGTTCCAACGGAGCGCTCCATGCGGAGCTCCATACGGAGCTCCAACTCGGATCGCCAAGTCAAACCATGTTTCAAATCGCCTCCGGCGATCCCCGGACCGCCCAAAAACACGCCTGCTGGGCATGTCGGGGGATGAAGAACTCTGTGAATGGTAGAAGTTCTTGGGTGCTGCAGTCCATGAACCGTCAGATGAAAGTCTAAGCAGCCACCCATCTGCCCAACCAACTCATGTGTGTCGAAAGCGGGACTGAAACCCACGCGTTCCCACGGTGCTCAGTGAGTTTTCGTTTTGTGGTGAGATCTCAAAAGTTTTGCCCTCCAAACAAGAATTAGCAAATGACCCCAAGTTCAAGGGTATATCATGCCCTATGGATCCACATACCTTCTCAGAAGGTAATAAGTTCAAGTGTACAACACAATGCAAAACACGTACACGTACGCTCCCTGAAAATCATCAACGTGGATGGCATGGCCCGAAAGAATTGTCTTCGCCGATCTATAGATTAGATGGTGAGCTGTAGGAGGGTTCCAAACTCTGCCAAAAACACACCCAACTCTATCCAACTCTAATTGATATCAATAGGCGTGCAGAGTGAAAACTCGACAAAGCTGGCTAAAGCTGATCAGACTGTGTGGTAAAAGGTCTTCATGCTTCTTCCTGCTCGATTGTGATGGATTGCCCGTGAAGCAGGAAAGCCTGTCCAAGTGACAGCAAATTGTGCAAATCATCAAGGTGTAGCTATTGCCCGCGAGGCTATCTCGCAGCCTCAGTTGTTCCAGAAAAGAATGCCACACATGCGATCTCACGTGTGCCAAACTGCCAAAATGGTTTGCAACGGGATTTGCATCAGGGCCCAGAAAGTAAATGTCAATTCTTCTTAGCTGCCCAAAATTCTGGAGAGTAACTGCGTAGCTTCATTTGATTGTTTGACCCTGCATTTGATGGACTAGAGATCGGATCGTCGTGCTCGGTCAGGAACATGGGAAGGAGCTGTTCTATATAATGTTCTGTCGAGCTCCCATCGCTCACCCGATAGAATTGATATCATAATACCTTTCTCCAATCAGGTCATATTCCCAGTCAAGCAACAACAAATGATGACATAATGATGGGACTTGTATAATTAGCTGGAATTCAGGCCCTGCAACAAGCCAGCCCAAGCTAAACATCCCCCGATGCCTCCCTCCTGAACATCTCTCAAGGCGTTTGCTTGGATGATGGTGGTTACTAAAAGGCCTTTGTCAAAGAAATCGTGATGATCCTGTGCCGACTGTCACTGGTGCGGCGGGGTATGGGCCATACCCTATCTATCGATCTTCTCCACATCTTGTTTGGTTTCCCAAATGTTCCGTTGGTGTTCCAAACGCTACGTGGGTGTTCCCATCCTCATCAGTCTTCTCCCACTCGCATCATCCTCACGTCCTACGGCTCAGATTCAACCCTTCTCCACGAGTCAAAACAGGTGGAGTCCCTGATGCTCAGCCTGGTGGCAGTTGGGTTAAGGTGGAGTCCCTGTAGGGCACATGTTTCACCAGCTCTTGGCCACGTCGATTGGTGGTCACTGGCTGCGACAAAGTCCTCAATTTGATGCGACGCTGCGCGGTATCTCATGCATGCTTTGCCAGGTGGGTCACCACTAGCTGCAAAGAGGAAGCTTGTAAAGTATAAATATTGATGAATATATATTGAATGACTCCCCGGTTTCCTGTTTGTTATTGGATTCACTAGGCGCAGTCAAAGGTTCATTGGCTGCTTACCTGTTTCCAAACAAATGTGTTTTGATGAAGCGAATTGACTGAGTGTTGATTCTGGGTTTTGCCAGCTGGAGTCCTATCGCTGTAGATTTTTGGATTGACTAGCCTTTTTGCCCGTGGAATCGCAAATGCATGAATAACGCCTCATAGACCTCCTAGGCCTTGTCTAGGCCTCTCCATCTCTGCAATTGATGTTGGACATCCGCCACACCGGCCACGACCAGCGTAAGAACGATCGACCAAGAATTGGCCCATAGTGCGTGTGTTTGCCTGAAACAAGTCCCTTGGCGTTGTCCAATCAATCTGATTCTGGTGCGGCCTGCGAACCACAAGTTCGGCGACCAGCGAGTTCGGCGAAAGCGAGGCTAGCAGGCGACCAGGGGTCTACCACATCACAACTTGTCAGATCGACGTACGGTGCTGATTTGTCTCAGGTGACAATTGATCCATCAGCCAGAATGGCTGCATGGCTGCATCGGATGCAGCGCAAGAATCTGTTGCGTTGCACTTCTTCAGCTGATCTTGGACTGATGTTTAATGGCTTCTGGGTCCAGTGGCCCAAACAGGTCCAGTGGCCCAAACATGATCTGGAAGAAAAGACTTCACAAATTCTTCCACAGCAGCAATTCAGCTCTCTGACCTTCGCACTGGAAGGGATTATAGGGATTGAAACACTTGTGGAGCAACCACTCACGATCAGCTCGTGGCACAACATGAGGTGTTCTCCAGTCGATCGCGCGACCGGGAGCGAGATCGAGACAATGAAATGAGAAACCTTTTTGATGAGTAAACATGCTCAACCAGGTGGTCTTTTTCTATGGTTTGGTTGCTCCTAGCACATCTAAAAGTTAACTATGACGAAACCATATTGATTCGGATGATGGTACAGACCCGAGAGCCCCATGACTGAAGGTGCAATCATCGGACTTCGTGCTGTGCAAGTGATTGACCACGGAGAAAGATCAACACCCCTAAGGATCCAGGACCATCCGAATCGGACGTCCTTTGGCTCCACCATTCTCAACTCAGGGAGTACTTTTGCCAAGACCATGAAGTCATGAAGTGAATCGTCTTCCAGAAAGCTGCGGCTAAAGAAAACACCAACCTGCTCATGAGTCCTGGAGCACCCGAAGATCTATATACACAGCTTTCATGCAATGCCATGGACCTTCATCCCACATGCCATTGGTTCATTCGAAGTCATAAAGCACACAACAGCACAAGAAACTCAGAAGGTGGTTAGGCCCCCCTGGCACCCACCCCAACCATCTTCTCAGGAGGCAGTTGAAGCCCTAGAATGAATCAATGAATACTTGTGCGAGGGCAACTTTGGGCCACCAGCCCGAGTATGTGGTGAATGGTAAGTAGCTGCGGCTGCATCGTTCCAGTGGAACTATCCACTGGGAGATGAACAACTAAGGCACCTTTAAACGGAACATGCTGGACAGCTAAGGGTGGTTTTTAAGAGGCAAAACGAAACATCCCAATAACACATATTGCTGGAGAGGTCTGCTATCCTTAGGTCGCTTCACTGTTTGAACAGCCTTGAGGAGATCACCCGCCGCTTCACGCGCCGCTGCACTGGTCAAATCAACGAAATGGGCCTGCGGAGGTCGTTGATCTGATGCGGTCATCCGGGTTTGAACAAACTTTGGATTCCTGGAAAAGCCTGAACAAACATATCTAGCAAACATGACATGACAACCTGCCAAGGATGAACAATGTTGAACAACTTCGCCGAAAAGCCTGGAGGCCAAGGATCCTCTACCGATACAGCCAGCACAGCAAAGTAAGCACAGCTGTACCGAACATCGGACCACGCAGCGAAACCCACTTGGACCGAATTGATGCACAGGCTCCCCACGAAAGACCCATTTTTCTGAATACCAAACCAAGAGCGTTGTCCACTTCCATGTTCAGTAAGCTGCCCATTCATGCCTATTCCTTTAGTTTCCCTGGAGACATGAAGGTTAACCAATCAACAACAAGGTTAAAGGTTATCCAAGTTATCCACTGCCAGGGTAGGCATGAGTATAAGCACCCATCATGTTCTCCTCTCCAATGATCTTGCCATGGATCTGAAGGCAACTGCCCAAGATATGCAAGGACTTATTGATGGTCGCCAGCTCCCTCGCGTGCTGTGGAGAGATCTGAGGACCGTGGATCACCTCAACATCAACATGAGAACTCATCACACTGTCGTTGCGCTGCTGTCGGCCACGGTCAGTGCCTTTGGCCAAGTCCTTTGTTGGTTTTCAGTGATCTTTTCTCTTTAGAAAGGGAGTTAGTTCTTAGTTGCATACGTCTTGCCGTTTGTCTCTTAGCACTAATTAAGATCCAAGTGGAAACTCAGACTCTTCATTTAAGACTGCATCTGGCAAATCTCATCTCTCCTCTTGCCATGCTTGGGCTGTTTCTGCCACCTCTTATCGTGGGAAGCAACACAAAGGCCCACACCGGTATGCAACTGTCACCGCGGATGAACACGTCTGGCGCACCAAACTATCGTGCTGGGCCAAGTGTATCTCTTGGATGGCTCTCCACGCTGATAGGCACCTGGTAGGCACCTGGTCTCCATCCAAGGCACCCATCGCTCGTTGCCAGCCAGGTCGACCAGCCGCAGCTTGGACTCGCGGATGCGCTGGTCGGGCAGCTGCTGCCGGAGAGTGAGCGTCAGAATGCCTATAGAGCCAGGCGGCTAGGAGCTGCTTACGGGAAAAGTCCAGGAAAAGGGGATGAGCACTGGCGCTTGCCTGCTAGAAGATATGGTGCCCAGCGTTTGAGCTGTTTGATACTTGGAACTTGGAACCTGAGTGTAGAACTATCAGATCATGGTTTGGAAGTGGAAGTTGTGGCTTTGCAGCTGAATGTGATTGCAATCCATATGATAGCGGAATAAATAATGCGGTATGCATGCAACGCTGTATATAATATTGTCCTTGTGCGATCCGCAAACATCTAAACAAAGTACACCGTGTTCAACTGTTTCCTGGTTGGAGAGAAGTTAAATCAATGTTTGCTGTTTGCGTGCGTTTGCGTGTAGGATAACGCTAATCAATCTGGGTCAGCCCAGCCCATGTCAGAAGCCCGTTTCAGCCCTGTCGCATGCCAACTTCCGTGTGGCGTTTGGGCGGCGTGGGGTTGTCGTTTGGGCTTTGTCCACGGCACAGTGGGCTCTGGAAGATTGCTCGTTGTAGTGGGTGGAGCGAAGTGCCACGTTGCCAAAGCCGGCCATGAGATACTCTAGACATTCCTGCTGTGCTCCGCCAAGGTCAGGTGCTAGGTCAGGTGTTTACAGACTGCAGGCTGCCCCAGCCAGTGCAGCGGGTGGCGAAGTTCAGCGATCCCGATTTCTAACATGTGCCTACTCCCCCGCAAATTAACAAGCTGAGAATTGACCTGTGGAAGACCATTTTCCTCTACAACCCAATGGTTTTGGGGTTCCATGTTCATCTGCAGTAGAGTAAGCATAAAACATATTTGCACTCAGTTCATCTACCACAAATGCATCCCGGCACACGTCATAGAAACCCTGCTGAGCAGGGGGGGGGACATCGGTCGCCCATCGGTCGCCCCAGTCAAAGACCCGACAGCAACGACAGCAACGACAGCAACACGATGTCGTGTGTATGGCATCGGTCGTCCTCCAGGTTTCCGACCCGAACTTCACTGAGATCCTCCACGAACACATTCACATTCTGCCCGGGCTTCTTCTGCGGATCCTCTCCTCAGTGGTAGGGGCAATGGCACACAGATTTAGGGTGGCTTCCCTAATTGAAACGCACTTGAGTACTTGATGTGGTAATTCAGGGTCCAAAAATGTCCAACAGATTGCCCCAAAAAAACACGTCCTCTACAGCAGGGCTTGAAACATCATCTCCCTACTACAAGAGCCAGTGCGCGCCCCAACAATGGTTTAAAACCTTTATCATCCCGTCAAGCCTCGCACGATCTTCACTACGCCGCCTGGAAGCCGCGTTCGAACGCGACTCGCGACGACACGAAGTCGCCTGTGTCGCCGCCGAGCGTCTCACCTTTAATGGCTTGGACGGAACATTGGGCGGCTGTAAAAGGTCATAGCACCTCTCCTGGTGAGGACGGGACAGTGGGGCACCTCTGGGATGGGCCCCAGATCACCCCACTTCCGACTCAACTCCGACTCAATCAGCAGTGCCCCATCGATGAAACTCAACTCTTTTCGTCCTTAGATGAAGAACACCAGAACTGGGAGGCATCCACTTGTGTGCAAGTCGTGGGGGTGGTCAACGTCTGAGCAGCACCTGTTTCATCCTGTTTCTCATGGCCTTTGCGCGGCGTCTGAACTCTTCCTTCGAGCCATCGACCTTTCCACCTCTTGGATTTGGGTGGGCTGAGAAGCCCACTCACCTCTGAACCCCTACGCACGCGGGCGAATGCTTTGGGACACCCGGTCTGTTCAGCTCTTGCGCCACCTCTTAGGCTCGTGTGGAACAACACCGGTTGGATGAGGCAAGGTGAGGCAGTGGGGTTTCCAGGTGTTCCAATGTTGGGAAGATTCTGCAAAGCTCAGTTGAGTTGTCAGTGGAGGAAACTTCTAGGCCTGACGTGACTTAGTGACTATACCTGGACCCTCTTCAAGTAACCATAAAAAGGGAATTCAAGTTCCTCCGTCGGGGGGCTACTTGATGTTACTTGGGAGACTTCAGCTATATCTCCAAACAACTGGATGTCTTTCTTTAAACTAAGGTCCTAACAAACCGGTCTACAGTAGCACTTGAGGTAGGGTTAAACACACCTCCTTCGGACTGGGACTGGGCTCCTGATAGATCTGGACGTAGCTCAAGAAGATCTGCGCCTCCACGACGTATGGGGAAAATGGACTAAGATGGGTTTGTATTTCCCTATAGGGATCCAGTCGTACCGAACCTGAGAAGGTGAGGAAGGAGAGTAGCTGCCATGGTCGGGTCCAGTCGTACCGAACCTGAGGTTCGGTACGAAAACGGATCCCTAGAGATTGAATCAGGAGACACCCATATCTTGGGTCTATCGTATTATCTGTAACAGTGGATGATGATGGTTAGTAAAGGCCTTGTTCAAACATAGTGATAATTATTTACTGACTGTTACAGGTAATAGGACAGACCCAACCCATGTCCTAATGGGTTTGGATCTATTGTCCTCCTTTCAGGGGGTCGCTGCCTGGGAAGTCTCCCCAGTTGAAAATACACCGCCACCACAGTCACCGCACCACGGTCACCCCTTTGGATGACTTGCTCCACCCGATTGTCACCAGCGGAGGTGGTGGCTACATGAGACAGGACGGGTGGCTTTCCCCAAGACTTGATTCCTTGTTCCAGCCACGTGGTAGATAGTGGATGATAATCGTATATAGTAAACTCTGAGGTAAAAAAACAAACTCAAGTTGAGGTACAGTAATTACTTTGCCAAACTGTGACTCTTCCGGCAGGAAAAACATCGAATCTATGCACCACTTACATCGACTTACATAAACAGTACAAAGTATATAATATGTCATAATACTTCTATGCTCATGCAGCTATCTCAACTCAACTCAAATGTGGTTCCGCGCGGCACCGTGCGGCCGGCAACGGTGTGTTTGGAGTCTTCCGCCGGTGATGTCTGTCCACCCTGGTGCTCGACGCGCCTCCGGTGCTTGCTGGAACAGGTACTGCATCGTCCGGACGACCACTCCTCGTCAACTTGAGCCGATGCGTGTAGCCTGAAGTGGACATCCCCCAAAGACTGCAAGGTTTGGAATAGTATCTGTACCTCAATTGGGAGGGTTACTGTTTCACTGTTTTGGGGGGTCAATGCAGGTAAGCATGCAAGTAAGCACTCCATGTCTAGAATATGTTTGGAACAAATTGCTAAATAGGAACCGGGATGCCCTCTTGGAGCCCTCATCAAATCCCTTCGACTTCGATCAGTGGACGTTAGAAGTCCTACTACTACGGGATCCCGATGGTCCATGTCCGTTCCGGTTCCCCCCGAAAAAAGCCCTTCATAAACAAGTGGATTTACACAGTTTCCCGGGAAATACACATCACACGCCGACACCAAAACCGGTCTCCGCCATCCTCGATGTTCATCCTTTGCAATGAGATCACTGCTGGTGACCTGGCCCTCGAAGGCTGAATCCATCAACGCTGGGCCCAGCATGGTGTAGGTCTTCCCTGTCGGGCCACGTGTCACGCCTTTTCCACCGAAACGCAAAAGTTCGCCCTAAACGACGTTTCGGAGAGGATTCGATCACAAAAGTGCTGAGGGTGAAAGAAGACGGAATCCAGAAGGCCTCTGGAACTGTGTCAGTGACTGGAAGGCACTGCAAATGCTCGTCAGAACCTTGACTAAATGTTGATCTAGTATTATTTGAATGTCAATCATGATCCTTCGGTGCTTACATCACACGAACAGGGAGAAAAAAACAAGGGGGCCATCCTGCTCTACCAACATTGGCTACAGATTCTCGGTGTAACGCGTGCTTGCTACATCTCTGAATTGTGGATCGCACTGCGGCAAGCGACCACTTCCGGTCATGCCATAGGTGAAGATCGTGACGTTGTAGCCATCTAAAGCTTTGTTCACCACTGGCATAGCGATGCCCCACACTTCCTGCAGGACCGTGTGACAGCGTGCTTGACCAAGTGGGGCCGCATCACATCCACCCCTTGCAAAACTGATAGGTTCTTGGATATTAGGCCAGTAGGCCTGACTCCCTCAATTTCCCTGGAACATAGAGGTTATATAACCCTTTCGTTGGATTTGAGTTGGGAAGGCCCATATTTCCAAAAATGTTTTGCATGTTATCCACCACGTGTGTAGCCTCACGTGGCGTGCTTAGACCGCTGCACACTCTGATAGATACGAAGTGGGACCTGGACCATCCATGACCAAAAAGAAGCTACGCACGGTGGAGGCTATCGCTATTATGTTGGAGGCCATATACTAGTAACAAGAAGCTAGCTACTAGTACTACTATACAGTATTTTTGTAAAATGGAGATCCCGTGTCCAGTCTTCGACTGGTTTGTTCGTCGGAATGACCGAGGTTGGAAGGGCTACGTATGTGATGTGTTCGTCGGACTGTGCCTGATACATATAGCATAAGAATGCATAATAACTATTAATATATATAATGCATTATAATGCCATACTAGTAGCCCCATGCTGGCCCAATGCTTGGTGCCCTGCCGCACAAGCAGTGGGACATACCACCCCTGAGCTGCACAGGTTTACAAGTGGAACACGGAGGCACTGGCCAAACCCAGCAGTCCGTAAACTGTTTCGGTTTTTCCGTGCAGGGGGCTGATGTCAAAGGCGCATAAAAGGCTGAGCAATGTGTTGGGCATCACAGGCTGAAGGGGAAGCTGCATACAATCTAATTCCAGTACCACATGCCCTCAATTTGAGAATATCGGGCAACACTTTCTTGCTCACCGGAAGGTTCCTGCACCACCTTCAGCACTCCACGTCCAGGATCACACGACCCGCGTCACCCCGTTTGGGTGCAACGTTCCTGCGCAGCGAGTTCACGGCGGGTCCTCTTGTCCAGCTTGGATTCCCAGGACCTTGTCATATTGACATTCCACGGCCTTTAATCTTTTGCCACGGCCTGGTGCCTCCTCAGCGCCCAAGTTTGGAGCTTGGCGGTTGGTGTGCGAACATGGGGAAGTGGAATTTGGATGAATCTTGGAGGCCCCTCCCCCTTCTAGAAACGACATACACTCCCTCAACCTTCCAGTACTTCTTGCGAACGACTCGAAATCGGAGATGGACCGAGGGTCGACACAAAGGCTGCGAGCTGTATCCAGCTGGGGCCCATATCCCCCAAGACTTGAGTCGTACCAAACCGTTTCATTTCGGTGGGACAACAACACATGGTTGCCAACCCGTTCGGGTGCAGTCATTCCGAACCGGATCTGGCTGGAGCCCTAGGGATATGTGGAAGAACGCAAAACGGTCCATGATGGTCCATGTCAATGACTTGAAACCAGAAACAAACGTGTTCCCCTATGGATCCACATACCTTCTCAGAAGGCAATTGGACCCTCCAAGCCTACATCAATAGTCTCCAATCACCTTCTCAGAAGGTATGTGGATCCATAGGGTGCCACAATGATCCATTACAGCTGGAGAATCTGGCATTTTGACACAAGTCCCGCGTGCAGGAAACAAATCACTGATTTGGGCGGCGCTGAAACCTGTCACAACTTCGAGAATCCGTTTCGGTGGTCAGAACCACTTTCTTGCCATCCGTGCGTGCGCAGTGCCCATAGGACGCTTCAGATGGCAAGGGTGGTCTCGCACGCACGAGGACATTGGCAAAGGAGGGTGCGAAGCTGCCGGCAGGAGAAAGTGAAGCCCTTCGGCTTTTCATCTCATGCTGGAGTAGCCCGCTGAGCGGCCCCCTATTCTCGGACCGCTAGATCGAGCCATACGAGCCACGGCACAAAGACTCAATTGTGTTCTCTGGACGTGCGAGGCCCAGTGCAAACATTCAAGGGGCCTCTTTTGACTGTAGTATGGGAGTCACGGTCATAGGGCTTTCAAGCAAAAACATCTTTAGAGGACTTTGGAATGTGGCACGTCGCTTGTGAACAGTGGATCTGTCCGCACCTCTCGAACCCAACTCACCTTGCCTCGTCAGGACCAACGTGACCGACCGACGAACGGCACCGACTCTTCGCCCGGCCACGACCAGCGCGACCGCTTCGGTCTTGGAAACACAGCCAGGGGGAACAAAAACACCGGTAGTGTAGAACCATGCAGAAAACCAGAAAAAACCGGAGTCATATATGTGCGACGGCATGGATTTGGTTAACTCAAATACACTATCTCTTATGTGGGGGCCCTATCTCGTTTAGACGACTTAAGCAGGAGGTCATGTCACAGTATCTCGTTCAAACTACTTTAGTGACATCAAGCAAAAGTATCTCGTTTATGTGGGGGCCCTATCTCGTTCACACTGATGATAGACAAACAAATAGAGCATGCCATAGACTACTTTAGTAAAGCCTAAATAAAAGTGGTTGCTCATATAGGGGGGTCACCTCCCCCACAACCTTGTCTTTGTGTTGACAAAGCACAACCCACCAACGGCTGTGCTTTCGGCACCTGCGCTTCATACGAATGGTCAGCCTCGGTCGAAATCGGAATGGTGGGTCGAAATCGGTTGAACCGCTGGTCAGCGTGGCAGCCGGCAGCTCTGCAAACTGCATATGACCTATAGGACCTATAATATAACCCTATGTCGCATCACTTTCTTCTGCTTACGCTGGTATCATTGAGGAAAACACTTTTAAACACTTGGAGTTTACTGGCGTTCGCACCCAACGCACAAGGAAAAAACAACACAACAATATAGAAACATCCCTCTCAAGCCGGCAGGACGGATGGACGGACCACCCATTCCTTTCCAAGAAGACGCCCCAGCCGGGCGAGTCGGGGCCTGCAGTGTCTCTCTCAACTATTAACCAATACCCTATAGACCCTAGGGCTCCTGTCCCACCTCCGTTTCGGTTCGGTGGTTGGGGTGGGTGCCAGGGGGTCTAACCACCGAACCTGAGGATATAGTTGGAGCCCTAGGGAGAAGTCGAAACACCATTTGCATAATATGCCACTACTGAACCAACCAGCTGTTTACTACGGGTTTTACACTCCAAAGCCAGATCAACAATTTTAACATGGTCTTTGACTTCTAGTTAGTATGTATATATATATATATAGTAAATTACAATAAGTTATATAGTAATCACATCAAAGCCTGTGGTGATCCAACTTTCCAATGTTCCTCAAAGGCGGTGAATGAGGTCATGTCTGGAAAACCTACTGTAAGTAGCCCATTAAGGACATATTAATAAGTACATATTAAGCATTATTAAGCACAGCCTTCCAATCCTGGCTCGTACACATTCAAGCCCAGGCCAACACCCACAACCCCAGAGGCCCGGCTCAATAACTCCAGAGGCCCGGCCGCTGTCTCCGAAACGCCGCGCCAAGCGGCCCAATCATCCAAGGTACCACCAAAGCGCTTGGCGACCTGGCGAGGTTCTAAGCTTTGACCGGTTGCTTTGGATATGTTTGCGGCAAATGTGGAAAGTCATGGAATGGTGTTCAAGAGCCAACGAGAGTGGAATGGTGTTCAAGAGGTTTGCTTCTGTGGACATCGAACATGTCAAAAGATCCCAAAACGCGTGGCCAACATCACCAACAAGCTGGCCCTTAAATGAATAGCTTACACAAACGCATGTCTAAGTGGCTGTGATCACGTGGCAACTGCCTAAAGCAGTCCATACAACAAAGGAATCCTCTCACGTGCCAAATCTTGCCTCCCAGGAATTTACACGAGACGACTTCTTTCTATGAGACGACTTCCTCACCCAAACACTCCATGCATGCCATAGTTGCCGACATTGGGGTGGTTGGGTCAAGCTGAATGTAGGTCACAGTCCCATGGAGGTCGTGTCTGGGTCAAGTCACCGCTCTGTTTGGGCGGTCTGATCGACCGCCTTCTGCATTTCGGTCCCGAAACAGGCCGCTTTTTGGCCCAAAAGACTCACCGAACAGACCCTTTTGGCTCGAAGATACCGCGCCCAAAAGCCTTGTTGTTTTTATTTACCCCGCCCCAAGGGCCGTCGATTGGGTGCGTTTTGGCAGAGACTGGATAAGACTCCAGCTGCGATGCGTTGGAAACCCAATTCTGCCACCAAAAGGGTTTTGCCGCTTGACCAGCTGATTTGAATGACTAAGTCTCCTGTTGCATGCTGTGCAGCCAAACACGCACGGCACATACCACTGCTGTTGACCATCCGTTCTGCTCCAGACCTCCTCTAGCAGCCGAGTGTTGGTCTCCAGGAGTGTTTGATTCTCCTCCTCTTGCTGATGAAGGCCCAGCCTGCAGCGATGCAGGCTGGGCCAGCGGCCAGGGGTATAACAAAGTCGGGAGTGACATATCGTACAAATGTGTTTTAAGTTGTTAAGGAAGTATGGTCAAGACAAAGATCACATGAAATAGGGACACACCTGAACCATGAAGTTGAAAAACAAAAACTGTTGTCCACCAGTCCTGTGTCGAGGTGGCTTTTTGCATGGTCACCATCTAGTGAGTGGATATTCTGGACCCCGTTCATGGAACTGCCACTCCAAATTCGGTCTGGTGAATTGTACCATGTGCGTCCCAACATCGAGAGGGTGAATCTAAAACAGTCAACTCATCACGACTTCTGATCACTCTGCTGTCTTTCTCCCACTGCTTCTGAACCTTGACGCTTTCTCCCAAGGGGCGACACAAACTCTATTCACCTCAATCCATCTCATTCCCTTTGACATCTTTGACAATCATCTCAAGGGGTTGGTCTTCGACTTTGCTCAGCATCTCCCAGCGTTCCGCCGAGGGACGTCAGCAGCTCGACTTCCTCCTCGGCCGTGGACCTCTGCCTGGCGAGACCGCAAGACATCCAAATCACTTCAAATATCTTGAAATGGTCTCAAGGACTGCGAACAAAGACATGCATTTTCCCTTAGAAGAGAATCCACCCACAAGAGTGACCAAAAAAGTTATCATGCAGCGCTCAAATCTGACTTCTGCGTTATTTTAGGGGGGTTATGTGGGAGGCAGTGACAAAATCACCAGAAAAGCTCTCAGCCTCAGCTCATTCAATCTTTCCCTTCAAAGTCTTTGAAACACACAAACAGAAACACATATGAAGCCTTGGAACCTCCAAGGTGAACATGACCTAAATTCACCCGAACTTTGTGAAAAGCTTCAGATGAAGTGCTAGCTGCTAGCTTTGGCTGCTGGGTCAGTTCCCCGCCCACCGCGGTCCAGTCCCGTCGGTCAGTTCCCTTGACACGCTGGAGACGTCGGCAAGTGATGCTTCACCCCAGCCAGTCAAGTAGAAAAAAAACATTAATAGCCTATACACATCTCCTTAACGCTACTCCAAGCACATAAAAGCACAAATAGATCCCTTGGGCTCCAAGTACCTTCTAAGAAGGTGTTTCGGGTGGGTTTAGATGGTCCAAATACCTTCTGAGGATATGGATGGAGCCCCAGGATATGTGGACTTCTCCCATCCGGTCATAACGAGTACAAGTTCACGTCACAACTCGTTGTCCACATGTCTTCTTCCAAACAAAAAGCACGGGGTGCTCATCCAGCTGCTGTAGGGTCTCCAGCTGAAGCTTCAAATGCTCTTCCTTGGGTGAACAAACGTGAGCGGCCGCTGGCTACAAATGGGAGATGGCGGAGATGGGTACGTCGGCCTAGGTGACAAGCCGAGGTCGACCTGGGAGAGGTGAGAACGAAGCCGAAAAACGTGTCTCCGGAGTCTGGGCCTATGGGCGGCCAATGGCGCGGCATGTGAACGGGAGCGAGCAGGACGCAATGAGCAGTTGGGGCATTCTGTCTGCACCTGTGATGGCAAGTGCTTGTGCTTGATGCTAACAAAAGTCTATAGCAGTGGTGAGTTTGATGTTGGGTTTTGGTTGATCCACTCCATGGAGGTCGAAAGGCGACCCCTCCGCAGTTGGAATCCTGCAG
The DNA here is from genome assembly GCA_963970005.1 of Durusdinium trenchii. Taxonomy (NCBI): domain Eukaryota; class Dinophyceae; order Suessiales; family Symbiodiniaceae; genus Durusdinium; species Durusdinium trenchii. The sequence goes on from CAXAMN010021693.1 coordinate 26,921, forward strand.
TGACTAATGCCTTGTTTCATTGCTCGCCTTGCTCGCCGCAGTCACCACTCGGTGACTAAGGTGAAGGCTCCAACGGCTCCAACGGCTCCAAAGCTGAGCTTGGTGATTCAGCTTCTTTGGGGTCACCCCAGTGTGGCTCCAAATCCCCAAGGGGAGTCACAGCGATCTCATTCCCAGTCTTGGAGCTTGCTTTATGTAGCTTGGTGATTAAACATGCAACAATCATAATACATCATACTGTAAATATACTGTAAGTAGAACTCATTTGAAAGGTATATTGGCCCGATAGGCCTTGAAGGAACATGAAGGAACCTTTCTGACTAATGAGGACTGGTCCAAAGGTGACACCTTCTTGATCTTTCTTGCAAACTCACCCCATTCCTCTGTCACAGAACTGGTTTTGAAGGGAAAATGCACATGTATACAGGAAACCCATGGTTTCGAGAGGTGGAAAGCCATGATTTCCTGTAGAGTTTTCCCTATCCAACCAATCCATTGAATTCGGTCACTCCTGGTACAGGAGCTTATCCTTCGTTGCTTGGATCCGTGCCTCGCCACAGAAGAGAAAGGATATGGCAGAGAGGAAAAGCATATATGGGTGTGGATTCTAAAAAGGGAGACCTCGCAGGCAACGACCTTTCGAAAGAAGGGGAAAATAGACCGGTCGGTCACCTACTGGTTGGATGTCCCACAATTAAAATACCATAGTCTAGTATCTTTATATCACACAAAATCACGTATTTAAAAATTAAATAAAAAAACATGAACACCAGGGCTCCGGAACGGGTCGGTACATAGTTAATGATGGACACCTGTTAACCGTTCACACACTCTCTCTCTCTCTCTCGGACTGTTGGACACCCCTCGGGGGGGCCATGGCGGCTGGATACTGGCCCTCTGCGAGTGTGGTACTCTGTCAACTGGGGGCTTTCCAAAACAAGGATTTGCCCGAAAGTGTGAAAACCGGTGATGTTGCTATAGGAACTGGGTCAGCAACTTTGGTACATGACATCTTTACAAACCAAAGCAGCTGTTTGTAGGGACTTGGTCCTTGGTCGTCTTTCAATATTCACAACGGTGCAAGTCACAACAAGCGACTAAGCTCCAAAGCTCCAAGGCCTCATCTGTTGCACTAAGACCATCTCCTGAGTCGTTGTTCGTTTTGGGTCTCGACTCATGGGTCACGGTCACCGTGTCGCCCGTCTTTTTGGCCGCCAAGCGAGTGGAGCGCGTTGCATGCAGCGGCCGGGTCCAATCCACTGCGCGTCCAGCGACGCTAGTGCTTCTTCGGAGCACCTCAAACACATGCAATTCCGTTAGGACATGCATCTATAGTCGACGTCTTCCAATGGGAAACTCCAGCAGCAACTGCACCACGTCCCAGTGTCCATTCAAATATGCCGATTGCAAAGCTGTCGAGCCATCTTGCGACACATGATCCTGGTCTGCCGAGGCCTGCAGCAACTCTCGCACTACTTCTAAGTGCCCGTAACGACTTGCCAAGTGCAAAGCTGTGTGGCCATCTTGCTCCACCGCATCCTTCTTAACGCCTGCCTGCAACAACTCTCGGACTACATCCAAGTGCCCATGTGGACTTGCCAAGTGCAAAGCTGTGGACCCATCGTCTGCCGCATGATCCTGGTTTGCGCCTGCCTGCAGCAACTCCCGCACTACTTCCAAGTGTCCAAAATGGCTTGCCAAGTGCAAAGCTGTGTGGCCATCTTGTTCCACAGCATCCTTCTTAACGCCTGCTCGCAGCAACTCTCGGACAACATCCAGGTGCCCGTGTGGACTTGCCCAGTGCAAAGCTGTGGACCCATCGTCTGCCGCACGATCCTGGTCAGCGCCTGCCTGCAGCAACTCCCGCACTACTTCCAAGTGCCCCTCAGCACTTGCCAAGTGCAATGCTGTATGGCCATCTTGCTTGGCAGCATCCTTGTCAGCTTTTGCCTCCAGCAACTGTTGCACTACTTCAATGTGCCCATGCCGGCTTGCCAACTGCAAAGCAGTGCCACCAGGTTCTAAGCCATCGAGATCTCGTATGTTAGGATTGTGCGGAGCTTGGAGCATTGCTTCCACCTCCTCCGCCCGGCCGCTGGCACACGCTGAAGCCAATGATTGCAGTGTTGCAGCTTCAGGATCTTGAAAGTTCAACATCACCAGGTGCAGATGGCCTCGCGGCGTGACTGGAGCATCATCCCGCAGGTCGATGCTTTCTCTGAAAAGTCGTTGCCGATACCTGGAAATACCGGTTCGAAGAGCCAGGTGCTCTTTCAGTGCCCTGACTGGCTTATCACTTTGGATGATGGGACCCAAATCGTCTTCTTGAAGTTCAGCAGCTAGGGACCCTGACAGCACATGGATTTGCAGCATTGGTCGTCAGTGCTGCCTGGCAGGCAGTGCCCCCCAAGGCTCTTGAGCCAAGGCGAAGGCCACGGGTGATTTGCTTGGCTGGTACACTCCCACTCACTGACAGTCACTAACATGGACGTGGAAAAAACCCTGCTCGTAGTGAAGATCTTTTCGGGGCCGGTCTCACATGTTTCCCTCTCCGCATACATGTGGTTCTAGTGCGTCACCCTGTGTCGGGTGGGTACAAGACCCAACAAGCACTTGTTAAAAGCCAATATTTGATAATTTTGGGTATCCTGTTCTGAGCTCCGCCCTCATCAACCTGGGATCCCTTCCCTCACATCGTTGCAGCTCCACGCCTTCATCTTCCCCAACTCCAAGCGCAGCTCCTGGCGCCAGTTGCGCCATGGAGGCACTTTTTCCCAATGAACTTCTTTTGGGAGGGGAATAATTCGTGAAGGGGGCTGGTTGGGTGATTCCTCCCAACATTTTCTCCCCACAAACTGACATCCTTCGAGCCCAAAACGACTTTTCCATCTTTGATTCTTTGAGGGAAAGGGCACCAGGTCTTCCATCTAGGTGAACTCAAACACCGAAGAATCACCACTCACTTGGGTAGGAACCCCAGCCAGCCTGGACACCTTCCAATGAAGCGACTGAAGAATCGATCAAACGGCCTGGTGAGATCCGCTAACGGCCCTACGGCCCCGCGCAGGCGGAAGGACATGCACAGGCGCTCAACACCCCAAGCAACCAAGCCAACCAGCATGGACCAATGGAGGATGTGATCCAAATTGCGTACATAGGTAGTGACTCTAGCGAACTCTCATGAAGCATTGAGATGTTTACAAAATCCATCTGAATCCAACAGCCTGACCTCGTGTGGTGAGCACCTGACCTTGTAATCACTCTGGAGTACGTACCCCGGATAACGGCTTTGGAACGAAATGCTTCAACGTTTCCTGCCATGAGGCACGTTAGAAAGGGATTGGAAACATGGCCCCAAGCTGTAAAGGGACCTTGTCTTCCTGGACATTTTATCGTCTTCAAATGGCTGTTTACACAACATCTTCACCAAAGTCGGCGATTCACCCACCACCCAAAACATTGATCCGACGCCACACGGAAACCACCACAAAATGACCCGCAACACAACCACCCCAACAAAAGACAACCAAAAACCATTAAAAGCCATTTAAAAAAAGAAAAAAACAACCAGGAGTCACAAAGGGGTGGTGTTTAGTCCCTAAGTGAGTGGATAATGGGCACCCTAAACCTCCATGGATAGCACTCCTTTGTGACTGCTGGAAAACAACTTCACTCGACACATCTGATCTTCCCACCCAACTCCGATCCCCGCCCGACTGGCTTTGACTCGCCTCCTCTTGCCGGCGATGTCGCCGTGCTTGGCCCTGTGCCTGGCGCCGTGAATCCGGAGGGTTTGAGAAGCCACCAAGAACGCGTCAAACGGAGCTGGCTCCGGGGGTACTCAAAAATAGCCCAAAGACGCGTAAATACACATCCTCCCTAGGGCTCCTGGCCTACTTCCGTTTCGAAGGTGGGACTGGGGTGGGTGGGTGACAGGGCGGGCTTACGGGCTTAAAACTTCAAAACATTTGGGTGCACCATCAGATTAAATATGGAATATGGACCGACTCCGATTGATCCTGAAAACATCTTCAAGCCACCCGAATCTGGGCAAACATTTCAGTTTCATGGATTGTGTACGGACCTCTGTAGAACTGGCGGTGAGCCTCTGAAAGCTTCCAAGTTACTTACTTCCCGCACATGTCCAAGTGGTACGGCGACCTAAAGTATGGTCTGGTATACCTTTTCCAAGTTGGTGACAAGTTGCCATGGGGCATTATTTGTTGTAAGGGAAGCATGCAACTCCAGTTTCACCGCAAGAGAAAGGTCAACCGGCCATCGAGGACAACCTCTTGCGGGTCGTCCATCGTAGCTTTGAGGTCGCGGTGTGACAAACCAATCATTCAGCTGAACATGGGACTTGAAAAAAAAACTTACTGAAACCGAACTTTCCATTACATTACATCTTAAACTTCGATTGGGAGGAGGTATTTTCAATTGTTCCAACACAGTCAGTAAGTCTGCTCAACGTCTTCCCGACATGTTTCTCGTTCTATTAGGTGGTGAGAAATGGCCTTTTAGGCATCCTATAGTGCTAGTTCATGCTATAATTCTGAAAGTGGCGGGTTACAGCAGGTCTCAGGGTCTGATGAAACGTCTTTGCAGGAGCTTGCTACTATCCGTCTAGTCGGGATACAGCTCTTCCTACATGCCTTCACATCACCGCCCGACCCGACCCCAGAAAAGAACACACACAATAAAACATACAGAATGAAAAAGCGATCCCAAAGAAACCATGGCAACCTCACCTAATCTGCGCAGGTTGCAGTTCAAAGCCTCCGGATCAGTGCTGACCCTTCCACGAGCTTAGCCTAGCGCGAGCCTTGACCAGCTTGGCACTCAAGTCTTGGAGAGACTCCTAGCTGCGGAGGAAACCAATCACTGACACCCACTTCATCAAAAATGGTGACCTCTGTGATGGACCAGTGCTGTTACTTTTCCCTTTGGAATAGGACCACTTTGACGTCACTAGCTTTGGCCACCATCGGTATCTAGCTAGCTGGTCCACCCTGTCTCCTTGGCCAACCAATCGTGTCAGGGTCTAATGAAGAATGGCCTTTCAAAAAGGCCGGCCAGCCCGACCGCAGCCCAACCACAGCACATGTGAGTCACAAGAAATCAGTGCGGTCCTCCAAAGCGGCATCGGCCTAAGCCACAGGGAGTTGTGTTTGCAACATCTATATACCCGTGGATTTCTCCCCGACCCCCCACAGCAGAAACAGAATTGGTGGGGGGGGGGAAAGGAATGACTTCCAACGCTCCATAGAACATGCCCTGTGCTACTAGTAGAAATGCCCTTTGTTACTAGGAGAGAGGAGCTACTAGTAGCAGCCCACCGGACCTGCCCCAAGGACCTGCCCCCGGCCTAAGACGATGGACCGAACAAACCTTGGCAGCTCTGCATGCCATGTGAATCTTGCCCAGCCTGCTCCCGAAAGAATGCTGGTTGGCAGCATCGACTTGAAAGCAAATGAGTCAGTGGGATCAATATGGATGTATAACGATATATCTTATAATATGGATCAATTATCCCAAGTTATATACTGAGTAGAGGGTGAACATACCGGAACGGCACACATGCAACCTTTTGAAGGAACCGCGAAGATCCATGTAATGCCCTTTGTTAGCTTCTTGTTCCTAGTAGTAAGGCCAGGAGCTACTGGTAGCGTCCTTCCTCCTAGATGCCCTAAGATCTTCCCCTAGGATTCCCAGCCTTGATTTTAATCGCCTGAATTGACGGCAACTGTCGCTTTGTGCTCTTCATGGCCCTTCACGGTTAGCCGCAAATAGAGCGGCTAATCATACCAAGCATAGTTCTTAAGGATGTTACACTACAAAACCAGGTCGACCATTTTTTCATGCAACCGAAGGTTCAAGCTGGCTCCACCTCCCCGAAAAAACTAGACGACAGGGTGGCCCGAAAGCAAGTAGGCGGAAGAGAACAAATAGAAGGGAAGAAAAGCGAAGTAACAGAAGATGAATGAGCACTAAAGAAATGAAGAGATGATATATGATGATTCAAAACATTAAGATGAAACAAAATGAGATGATGATGAGATGACACAATATAAGTTGGACCCCCCTTAACAGCGCAGAATGTCAAGGAAAAAATGTACGAATTCTAGAGGGTCGAATATATAATATATATATATATCTATATATATATACATTATGATTATGATACTATTATCACGTTATTACCAAATCTATTAATGTATATTCTGTTGCACTGTACTTCGGAGCCCAAACGGTAGTCCCGGTCGATTCTTTTTTATCCAGCGCCGGTCGAGCTCAAACGCTAGTCCCGGTAGTAAGAGCCGCCGAAGTGTGCGAAATCGCACGTCCCAACCTGGCATCAGGACAACCAATGCTCATACAAATGCAACACTTGAAAAACAAAACAAATTACCCACAGTTCAACTCATGTTGTTTTGTCGGTTATCAGATATAGTTGCACACCCAGTCGGAACAGGATCGACTTCGAACAACTCTCGGTCGTGGATCTCGTGCCTTGTGGAGTCTCTGCACGTTCAGCTAGAACAAGGGTCGACTTCGGACAACTTCCGGTCGTGGACCCAGGTCCTTCTAATCAGTTTGGTCACGACACTTTGCAATAGCCAATTCACAGCTTTTCGCCGATACTTGTAACTTCGTGGCTGGTGACTATATGTGGCATCGACATGCCGGCCTCCTGGAATTCCATTGCGTGGTGTCCACTTTCATTTGGTCCCACTTGTTGCCGCTCAACCTGTTCAAAAGACTCAATGTCTCTGGAAACGAAACTGGTCTTTCAGGTCAAATCACAACAAGCAAAGAATATCATTCAAGTCCAACAATCGAACAAAAAAAGATGTCTATAGAGCTCTGTTTGCACAATTTTATCGGTTATCAGGTATATTCGCGCACCCAGTCGGAACAGGATCGACTTCGAACAACTCTCGGTCGTGGATCCCGTTCCTCATGGGGTCTCTGCACATTCAGTCGGAACAAGGGCCGACTTCGAACAACTTCCGGTCGTGGACCCAGGTCCTTCTAGCCAGTTTGGCCACGAATTCACAGCTTTTTGTCGACACTTTGGTCACGACGTTTCAAATTCCCAACGCCAGGCATGCTTGTGATGCTCCAAGGATCGCAGTGCATACAAGACATATGCTCGTCGCTTCCACGGTCTCAGGCTTGGACGCTGCTGGAGCACACAGTCAATGGCATCCTCGACACTGAGATCCCACCAGATCACCAGCCAGGCGCAAAGCGCGGCGGTACTGCGATTGATGCCTCCAAAGCAATGAAACAAAGGCGTAAACCTGATGTCGTGGTTCCAGTAGTAGGAGGCCACATCCCAAAGAACATGCATCAAATCTTTCCAGAAAGCTAAACATTCACCGGCAGACTGACGATGCTTCGCCAGCTCTGTATTTGGGTCTTTGACTGTGGGATCCTCGATGAACCACCAGATATGAGCGACGCCACAACGTTCAAAATAGGTGGGCAAATCTGACGGCGCGCCGCGCACCTGGATCTCGTTCCCACACAGGGTCACGACATGGGAGATCTTTGTCGTGTACTCCACCTCCACCGCTTCAATGTTGACAGCCGCTTTGACACTACCGAGGAAGATGGCATCCCCTCCCAAGGTAATGCAGCTGGCATCCAGTGGCCAGGCAGTGATATCTCCAAAATTGTAGTCATGCTGTACCGCCTGCTGCTTGTCTTCCAAGACAGGACCGAAGCAATCGCCAAGCATGCCGCTGCACCGCGGCGCTGCTGTCCAATGATTCTTCTGGCAGCAAAACGGCGATCATGCGCTCGATCAGCGCCTTCTTAGACAGACAGTCTTCCACACCGACTTCAGCACCCAGCGCCGCCAGCGGGCTTCGGCCGTCCACTGAATCCTTGGCTACCTTGGCCGAGAAAGTGTTCAATTTGCGACGAAGCCACGCCCGTGCATTGGGGCCTTGCTGTACCGCCTCCAGTTTCAGTTGCTCAGCGGTTACCTTATCGCTGACATGTCAGAACATCACACTCACCACCGTCCTGAAAACTAACAACAACAAAAGCAAAATTCCAACATACCAATCAGAACGAAAAGACAAACAAACGCTTCTTTCCTAAAGCTGTTGTCAAGGCTCAATGGATGGAGAAGTTGCTTTCGTCAGCAGTTCCACCAACTCAGCCTTTGATCTCCGAGAGTCCCCTGCCCGGCAAGAAACACCTGCAGGTACACATAGCGTCCGCAATTCATTCGCGTCCATTCCTTCCAACTCCTTCTGCAACCACTCCTGGCCTTTCACTTCCACATCATCGCACAGGGATTGCCAGATTTGGTGCGGTGCCTTCGGTGGAGCCTCTTCCTGGGTCGATCGAGTCTCTCAAATATGCAAGTACTTTGAACAGATACTAGTATTATTCGTAACTGTATGCAGGTGCGAGACCATGGTATATGTATATATATATAGCTTTGTGCGAAATTGTGTTTGGATGAAGAGATCTCATCCAAATCCCAAACCTGAATGATCCCATTAGCGCTACATCGCTACATGCCATCGAGTCTCAGGATTCGCAGCCAAGGCTTTCAGCAGCTGACCCACCAGTTCCGCTTTCGATAACATCGTCTTGAAAACAGCAACTCTTGTAGGCAGTTTAGCTACCGAGCTGAGCTTTCGGAGTTCATCCGTGTCCTTCCCTTCCAGTTCGGCTTGCAACCACTCTTTGCCACGAATTGCAGCCTCTGCTCGCAAAGCGTCCAACGAAGTATGGAGATCCTCGATGCAGGTCCGAAATCAACGACGACAACCACCGATGACAACACGAAATTACAATGACAACCCACAACAATCCCCGGCGTTGAAACACCTCCTGGGTATCGAAATTGCAAGATACTGGTCTGCATGAAACCATTCGAACGTCCAAATGTCACAGTGCAACAGCATGCACAGCACTACCGTCGAAGACATACTTAGCAACCAAAGGCTTCGGACAACTCCCGGTCGCGATCGGTTGCTGAGGTCTGTCCTCAATGGTTATGCTGCGCAAGTCTTGGTAGCTGTAGACGATACTTGCAACGAAAGTATTATAATGCAAAACGATACATAGGGAACACATGTCACGTACAAACAATCACATCCTGTCATGTTGTTTCACAAACTGGCAGCCAGGGGTCCAAAGATGGAGATATTGCTTGTAGCAACTGATGCACCAGCTCTGCCTTGCTCAATTTACGCAGAGAGTCAGCAGCTCGATGAGACAGACCAAAGTGCGTACTGAGCTTCCGAAGTTCGTTAATGTCCTTTCCCTGCAGCTGTGACTGCAACCACTCCTGTCCCTTGACAGCAGCTTCGGCCTGCAGAACTTGGAGGAGCTGCTCAATGTCACTCACTGCAGGCTGCGATGGTTCCTGAGTATGGGGTCCACTCTAAAATGAGCAAAGCGATTCGAAAAGTTACAGAACCGGATGAGCACATGCACTCCCTAACCTCATATCATGTCATACTATTGATGAATGTGTACAAACAAAAGTGTACAGCAGTGAAAAGATACACTACTATAGGCCTCGGACAAACAAATTGAAACGACAACGCATAAAGAATACTTGTTACATACGAATCATCACATCGTGTCCTGTCATGTTGTCTCTAAAACTGACAGCCAGGGGTCCAAGGATGGAGACATTGCTGGTAACAACTGATCCACCAGCTCTGCCTTCGTCAACATGCTTGTAGAATTCGCACGTCGACGGGAAAGACCCAACGATGTACAAAGCTGACGAAGTTCGCTGGTGCTCTTTCCCTCGAGCTGTGACTGCAGCCATTCCCGTCCCTTGACAGCAGATTCCGTCTGCAGAACTTGGATGAGCTGCTCAATGTCACTCACTGCAGGTTGCGACGATTCCTGAGTATGGGGCTCCATCTAAAATGAGCAAAGCCAGTCGAAACGTTGCAGAACCGGATGAACACATGCATTCCCGAACCTCCTGTTATGTCATACTGTCGAAGAACCTGAAACGTACAACGTTCTCACAAAAAATATGCCCATCCAACATTTATATCTCATGTGTACTGACAACATTTACGTGTCGCGTGCACAGACAAAAGTGCATATCAATAAAAACAAATATTTCTATAGAATACTTGTCACATACGAATCATCACATTATGTCATGTCATCAAACTGGCAGCCACGGGTCCAAAGATGGAGACAATGCCGGCAACAATTGCTCCACCAACTCTGCCTTCGTCAACATACTTGTAGAGTTCGCACGTCGGTGGGAAAGACCCAATTGCGTACAAAGCTTGCGCAATTCGTCTCTGTCCTTTCCCTCGAGTTGCGACTGCAACCATTCCCGTCCCTTGACAGCAGCTTCTGTCTGGAGAACTTGGACGAGCTGCTCAATGTCACCCGCTGAAGGTTGTGATGAATCCTGAGCATGGCGCTGGCCGTGATCCCATCAATGTGATTAACGATCCACTCTTTACATATACACGTGCACGTATTCCCGTGTATCCACCGGAAAAAAAATTGTAGCTTGACGACGTAGGCAAATCACAACATCTGCCACCAAGCTTCTGCAGGTGTCGACAACACCCTCACCAGCTCAAGCACTAAGTCACTCTTAGACAGTTTCACGTCAGAATCTCCAAGTCGAATTGACACACCAGCTGCTATGCACAGCTTGCGCAGCTCTTCAATGCTCTTTCCATTGAGCTGTGACTGTAACCTCTGCTGACCTCCAGTCTCGCATTCCATCCGCAGATTTTGCAAAGCCCGCTGCAGCGGAAGGCGACCACTGGAGGAAGAAGACGAAGCCATGGCTATAAAAAGCTACACAAGATTTCGAAGGTCCAACATGATTTCATACGGTTGAATTGGTTGCGCTGGCGGGATTCGAACAACTTCCGGTCTCGCGCCAACGCAACTGATCTATGTATAAAGTCGATGGTACCTACGTAAGATACGTTTGTTTCATGAGCTCCATTGATCGCACGGTTGAATTGGCTGTGCTGGCGAGATTCGCACAACTCGCGGTCTCGCGCCAACGCCACTGATCTATGTATAAAGATACGTTTGGTTCATGAACCCTACCGACCACACGGATCGGATTCTGCCGACCGTCGATCGAGAATAAGCGAGTCCACTTGCCTTCGAGCCATACGACACAAAGGTCAATGATGCTGATCATGTTAAAAGCTGTCACCGTCATGATGATGCCAACAAAGGAAAAAATTCAAGCAGCTGTAACAACAAATCTGATGCTGATCATGCTAAAGCCGTCACCGTCATGCCGATGCAAACGACGGAAAAAATCCAATCAGCTACAATAACACATCGAGTCAGCTGGGTCTATTTCAAGCCAAGTATACAAATACAACACAACCTGAAACACATGTAACTCTCATGCCGTGAAAGAAAATATGACATGACATCAAATATGAAAATATGATGTGCCATGAGATGATGATCTCACGATGCGCCCGTGATATGCTATTGTGATCATGAGCTAACGATGAGGTCGATGACGATTGCAATGACGTAGCTGCTGGTAATGATGATGATGATGATGATGGTGCTGACGACGATGATGATGATAATGATGATGATGATGATGATGATGTGGATGATAAGGATGATGATGATGATGATGCTGATGATGATGATGAAGGTGATGATGATGATGATGATGATAATGATGATGATGGTGCATGTCGCCAGGCACGGTTTACACCACGCGTTGTTTACGCCAGACGAAGTAACCATGGAAAAGTTTACACCAGAC
>CAXAMN010021694.1:0-20925 GCA_963970005.1 Durusdinium trenchii
AAACTTAAAGTTTCTAGGTTTCTGGCCTTTCTTGGCTTCTCCAAGCCGAAGGTTTCAATGTTTTTTCCTTCATCGGGCGTCTAGAAGCTCAAAAATTCGAATTTTATTCTAATTCTTTCTTTAGCCTCTGCAAGCTCAAGGCTTCAAGGTTTCTGTCCTTTTCCGGGCTTTAAAAAGGTAAAGGTTTCAAAGCGCTTGGTTTTTGCGAGGCTGTGCAAGCTCAAGGTTTGGCCCTAAGCTTCAACGTTGGAGGTCCCAGGCCTGGAAATTTCAACGTTTGAAGGTCCCAAACCTGGAAACTTCAACGTTTGGAGGTCCCAAACCTGGAAACTTAAATGTTTGGAGGTCCCAAACTTCAACGTTTGGAGGTCCCAAACCTGGAAACTTCAACGTTTGAAGGTCCCAGGCCTGGAAACTTCAACGTTTGGAGGTCGCAAACTTCAACGTGTGGAGGTCCCAAACCTGGAAACTTCAATGCTTGGAGGTCCCAAACCTGGAAACTTTAAGGTTTGGAGGCCCCAAACCTGCAAGCTTCAACGTTTGGAGGTCCCAAACTTCAACGTTTGGAGGTCCCAGGCCTGGAAACTTCAAAAGTTGGAGGCCCCAAACCTGGAAACGCAAGCCCAAAAGCTGTTAAAACAAAAAACAAAAACCCTAAAACCTTAAACCCCAAAACAAAATACAAACCAAAGAAACATATAACCAAAAATCAAGAAATCAAAACACAAAAAGACCCCACACCTCGATACCAAAACGCAAAAGGACCAAAACCTTAAAACACGAAAACCCTAAAACCACCCCGTGGCCTTGCAACCTTTGAGGAAACCGGCCTTCCAAGCTTTTCTTGCAGCTAGCAACCTTTGCCACTAAGATTTAAATTTCCAAAAACTTCCAATAAGCTGTCCACCAAACCCAACTAAAAAAATCTGTGTTGGCGCATAAGTGGCGCAAGCCCTAAAAGTTTAGGGTTTAGGGCGTTGATCGGTCACGTCGCGCGCCTTTAACGGGGCGGCTATCGATAATTTTTTAACGCCGCCCCTCTCCATTGCGCGCGCCATCCACGTTGCGGACAAGCCCACCCCAAGGCCACCCAAACACAACTCTTTTAGGGTTTAGGGTTTGCCCTCAGACGCCGGGCAGGCTTAAATTAATTTATTGCCGCCGCGCGCAGAACAGACGCCGCCGAAACGAAGCGAGGCCGCAACGCCGACGGCAGGAAGGCGCTGCGGCCGAGCGCGGGAAAGCAGAAGAGAGGGAGAGGATTACGGCTTCCTGCGCGCCCGTTTAAGGTTTGGGTAAGGGTAGCCCGCTCGGGCCAAAACAAACTTGTGACCAAGAAGGCCTGTGCTGAGCATTTTGTTCGACGACCGCGGCGCCCGCCCCGAGAATTGGCCGACGGCCATTGAAATTTGCTTCGCGGAGGGTAAACCCAAGGCGCAAAAGCAAAATGGCGCACGGCGACCCTTTTCCCAAGTGGTAGTAGTAGTAGCAGTAGCAATACTAGTAGTAGTGGTCATAGTGGTGGTAGTAGAGGCTCATGTCATTGCAAAGTTAGGCGCTCAAACTGTTAATCTTGAGGAATGACCCAACCTCAAATACCAAACAACAAACACACCCCACTAGACATCGAACTGCTTGATTGATTAAAAGAAAAAGGCTGGCTAGCTGGCTGGCTTCTTGGCTGGCTGGCTGTTGAGCTGGCAAGAAGACGCTTGAGAATAAAGAAGCGCGCGTAAACAACACTAGAAATATCATATGAATTACTAAACAAATGCATTTATATTAAAAACCCTAAACCCTAAACTAAACCCTGGGGGGTGGAACCCTAGGTGAATCTGCCTTGCCGAATGATAAAGGCTGATGAGGAAACCTTACCCTTGGGGGGGCGGAACCCTAGATGAATCTGCCTTGCCGAAGGATAAAGGCTGATGAGGAAACCTTACCCTGGGGGGTGGAGCCCTTGCCGAATCTGCCTTGCCGAAAGATAAAGGCTGATGAGGTAACTCCCGCCCGAAGAATGGGTCTACATATCTAAATCCTAAAACCCTAACCCCTAAACCCTAACGCCAAACCCTAACTTCCAAACCCTAACCCACAAACCCAAACCCTAATCCCAAAACCCTAGCCCTTAAACCATAAATGCAAACCCTAACCTTCAAACCCTAATTCACAAACCCTAACTAGTAACCCTGGTTCCCAAACCCTAACCACCAAACCCTAATTCCCAAACCACAACCCCCAAACCCTAATTCACAAACCTTAATTTCTATTTCAAACCCCAATCCAAACACCCTAGCCCTCAAACCACAAAAATGCAAACCCTAATCCTCAAACCCTCAAACCCTCAAACCCTAGTTACAAACCCAAGTTCCAGACCCTAACCATCAAACCCTGATTCCCAAACCCTAATTCACAAAGCCTGATTTCCAAACTTCATTCCCATACCCTAACCGCTAAACCTTAATTCACAAATCCTAGTCTCCAAACACAAACCCAACTTCCAGAACCCTAGCCCTCAAATTCAAACCAAAAAGGCAAACCTCAATTCCAACGCCCGAACCTCCAATTTTTGTTTGATCGTGCGCCCTACCCTTGGCGCTATCAAAAAGTTATACAAAAAAGCAATTCTTAAGTAAGAATTTTATATAAAATTATTCATGTGACAATTACACACTGTGCTCAATGTAATTGAAAAATATACGCAACGCTTACTTCAACGACCGGCGACCGATGCGACCTCTATCGGTCTCTATCGGTCTCTATCGGTCTATCGGTCTCCCCCCCTCCGCTCCTATAAAACCTATCGGTCTATCGGTCTCTATCGGTCTCACTCCCCGCGGATACGCGCGCTTAGATATCATAGTCTACAGGTCTGCGCGCGGGGGGTCGGCCCCACTAGGTCGAGGTGTCGGTCTTCGGTCGCCTCCAGTTGTCGGTCTCCTCTGCTCTACTTGGTTGATTCTCTGTGATAATCGATTGGCTTTCCTAATTTCCTTTTTCATTTCTTTTATTTTTCTTTCTAAAAGCGCAGACCTTTGATCGGGTCTACAGGTCTGCGCTTTGCTTTCCTTTGGTTGGGCTGGCTGGCTGGCTTGTGGCTAGCTGGTCGGCTGGCCTGATAATGGTAGCGGTAGTAGAAAAGTATTGGTATTATTAGTAGTCGTCGTCGTAGTACTAGTAGTAGCAGTCATGGTGGTAGTAGTCGTAGTAGTAGTAGTAGTAGTAGTCGTTGTAGTAGTAGTAGTAGTGGTAGTGGTAGTAGTAGTAGTGGTGGTGGTAGTAGTGGTAGTCATGGTAGTAGTAGTAGTAGTAGTAGTAGTAGTGGTAGTAGTAGTCGTAGTAGTAGTAGCAGTAGTAGTAGTAGTAGTAGTGGGAGTAGTGGGAGTAATAGTAGTAGTAGTTGTCGTGGTAGTGGTAGTGGTAGTGGCAGTGGTAGTGGTAGTGGTAGTAGTAGTAGTTGTTGTTGTTGTAGTAGCAGTACTAGTAGTAGTAGTAGTAGTAGTGGTAGTAGTGGTAGTAGTGGTAGTAGTAGTTGTAGTAGTAGTAGTAGTGGTAGTGGTGGGAGTGGTGGTAGTACTGTTAGTAGTGGTAGTGGAAGTCGTAGTAGTAGTAGTTGTAGTAGTAGTAGTAGTAGTCGGAGTAGTGGGAGTAGTGGGAGTAGTAGTAGTAGTAGTGGTCGTAGTAGTAGTGGTTGTGGTTGTGGAAGTAGTCGTAGTAGCAGTAGTAGTAGTAGTATTCGTGGTAGTGGTGGTAGTACTGTTAGTAGTAGTAGTGGTAGTAGTAGTAGTAGTGGGGTAGTGCTGGTAGTGGTAGTAGCGGTCACAGTCATGGTGGTGGTGGTGGTGGTGGTAGTGATAGTAGTGGTAGTAGTGGTGGTAGTAGTAGTGGTAGTGGTATTGGTAGTGGCAGAGTTGTAGTTGTAGTGGTGGTAATTGTGGTAGCCGTAGTAGTAGTAGTGGTAGTAGTGGTAGTAGTAGTGGTGGTAGTAGTAGTAGTCGGAGTAGTGGGAGTAGTGGGAGTAGTAGTAGTAGTAGCAGTAGTAGTAGTAGTATTCGTGGTAGCGGTGGTTGTACTGTTAGTAGTAGTCGTCGTAGTAGTAGTCGTCGTAGTCGTAGTAGTAGTAGTAGTAGTAGTAGTAGTGGTAGCGGTAGTGGTAGTGGTAGTGGAAGTCGTAGTAGTAGTAGCAGTAGCAATACTAGTAGTAGTGGTCATAGTGGTGGTAGTAGAGGCTCATGTCTGAGCTGTTCCTGTACCCTGATGTCTGTGTTGATCATCAAAGGAACAGCACCTTGCGATAAAGGCAAGCAGGCCATACTGTCAGAAACGAGGGCTTGCATAAAGGGCTAGCTGTTTTGGAGTGATGAAAGGGCACGCTGGGTGTCCACTCTTCACGAAAGTGAAAAGGTTGGCCAGGGGAGCAGCAAAAGCTTCACTTATACGGTGAAGGTCTCCTATATAGGCTTGGTTGATTTCCTCTGGAATGTCCCCAAAGGAGGAGCCGTGGAGCGCTTTTTCTGCTACCCGCCTCCAGAGGAATGTACGGACAAGGCGGTTAATTTGCTTGTTGGAGATTGCAAGCCTCGCCATCGGCCATTCCCTAGGCAGGTCACTGTAGATCTGTAGTGAGGGGAGCGACACACTTTGTCCGTCAGCTTCTCTGGCTGCTCGAGCCGCACTTTGATAGTCGTATAGTGCCTGCATGGCTCTCTGCTCCGAGTCCAGCTGGAGATCAGTGGCAGCAGTGCCTCCTCGTTCTGCATGCCCTTGATCACTGGCAATATCAATTTCTGTCATGGCGTGAGGGCGCTCTTGCATCGATCCTGGGTGGTTAGGCGGTGCCTCGGGGTTCCTACGAACCGGCGCCTCTTGCCTTTGAGCAGTCCAACTGGCGAGGTCCGCCAGTGTGACCGGTGGTTGTTCGTGTTCAGGGATGCTACCAAGCGGTTGCTTGGATGCTGGAGCAAGCGATTGCCGTAGCTTTTTGGACTGAGCTCTCCCTGCACTGGCCTTAGACCCCGGTCTTCGTTTGATTGGGGACTCAGAGGAGTGCGATGTGGGGCTGTCACCTTGGGGGTCAATGCCCTGCGGTGGCAGTGTACTGCTTGCCTCATCTTCTGCTGCCAGCAGTTCCTCTTGTGCTGGACGTGTTGCGGGGGAGGCCGGATGATTGCTAAGGCAATCACCCTCATCCGCAGAGGAGGTGGTAGCACTGTCACTGTCCTCCATGCGCGCGTCGTCTTCCTCCGGCTGCACTGCGCTCGGCATGGTAGGCGACTCTGAGCAGGAGCTGTGGATAGAGACTGCTTCACTTGCTTCTTCGTCGGCCATTGTGGCATCTGTCGCCGCAGGAGAGGACAGGGGCTGTCCCGCTTGTACACCGTGTTCATCTTCTTCTGTGACGCCGTCAGAGACAGAGAGAACATCAGGTGTTGCACTTGGCTGAGGCCAATAACAGCCGTGCACTAAAAGGCCCGGTTGCGGCGGCAGGACAAGTTCAGACCCGGGGGCATCCAGGACTGGCTGTACTCTCCATGCATCATAAAAGTAAACACGGTGCAAGGCCTCAAAGGTGTAGTCTTGTGCACTGCGCTGTTCACCGGTGTATGGCGTTGGTTGATAGCGCAGGGAGCTTCCTACGCTGCACCTTTGCCCAGGGCCAAAGCTATTGTGTAGGAGTCGCCAACGTCCTGGCTGCTGCCCATCTGTTATGACCAACCACTCCGGCTCAGGCGAGGCATCAACCGCATAACCATAGACGAGGTCATGCAAGACCGTACCACCAGGCAGGTGGGGCCCTTCTCGCAGGCTAGCAATTTCCGCCTTGGTCAAGTGCGTCAGAGCAGCTAAGACGAGACGTAAGCGCCTCACCTTGCCTTGATGGTACTCTGCAAGGCAGACCGGTAGCGGGCCTAACCACAGTGGGTGTGGCAGAAGCGCCTGCTGGAGGACTATCGTGGCCTGCGCAACCTGTGTGGCTGTAAGGTCCAGTGAGCCTCGAATAGTGGGTTCTTTGTTGTCATAAGTGTAGATCGTTTGGACACCATGCAAAAGGGCTGCAAGAACCTGCAGGGCCCCGGGCATCCCTTGCATGTTCAGAGGACAGGCTAGGATGGTGAGGTCAGTGGCTCGACTATATGCCACATTTGCTCTTGTGAAACACTCCTGGTCATAGTCCAGGTTGTGCCCTTCTCCACTGAGGAAGGTTGACACCCCGTGAATAACGATGCAGTGTTTGGCCGTGGCACCTGCAAATTTGACTGCAGTTTCTGCATTAGCCTTTTTGCCTGCAATGGAGAAATAATTACGGAGATTCGTAGCCCCTTCCCGGGTAGTTGTAAGGGCCAAGATGTCATCGGTGTCGGCTCCTGCTTTGGTAAGTTTGTCTTCAAGATGTTGATACACTCGCACAGTA
This sequence comes from Durusdinium trenchii, assembly GCA_963970005.1. NCBI lineage: Eukaryota > Dinophyceae > Suessiales > Symbiodiniaceae > Durusdinium > Durusdinium trenchii. The sequence goes on from CAXAMN010021694.1 coordinate 6,413, forward strand.
AGGTTATTCCTTGGGTTATTCCTTGCGTCCACATTGGGCGAAGCATGGCACCAGTGGACAAATCTCAGTCCTGAGGCAATCAGGTGATCCTCTCGGATTGAGGTGGTACCTATTTGCCAGGTGTCTCCCAGTCGGCTGCACAACATGGGATACTGAATTCCTATTAACGGCTCATACACTTCTTGGGCAACCCTTGCGCTCGTTGGCAACATCAAACTCCAACGGTGCGGGCTTGCGACTCCCGATCTTTCGGCTGCATTTTGTGCCTGTTTGAAGTCTAGCGGGCTGTCCGGGCTGGTGGCTGCATAACCTAGACCGACAAGAAGTCCTTCCGGGAGATCCAGATCCACGCTGGAGAGGTCCTTGTATGTGGATTGCAACTGACAGGCGAAAGAAGACGTGGCCTTGACCTTGTCCGGGCGGAACCAGTGACCTCCTATTATAATGGCCTGTGGCCCGCAGCAGTAGCCGCTTTTTCTAGATCCATATGGCCAAATCCTCGACCATGTCGGAGGAGCATGTGAAAGACACCTGGTACCTCATGTGGCATGTACCAGGTAGTGGGGGGCTCGCAGCCCAATGGGAGCTTTGAGTAGGAGCGTGCGGTGAGCTCTCTGTCCATCGGCTACTCCACCAGGGCTCTGTTTGGGATCACCGAGCAGAAGCCGAAAGAAGGGTTGTCGGGGAACCGCCGGCGCGAAGGCAGATTTGAGGTCCATATCCTGCTGTGCCTCTTCACTAATGAGCAGGTCCACATTCTCCATATGCGTGTTGAGTGTGGAATGAGTCTGGCCTTTTTGGTCCCAAACAAGCCCAGTAGTGACGATGACGACATGGCAGCCGGGAATGTATGGAGCCGCGTCACTTGCACGCAGATCGTAGGCAGTGCAGGCTGTGTTAGTTTCTGCCTCTTCCCTGCTAACTGGCCGAATGAAATATCTCTGGTGGTCTGGCGCCAGGTCAAAAGCAGTGAGCAGTTTGGTGATTGCCCGACCTGCCGGATTCTCTTTATGCACTACTGCAATCTTGAGGTGAGTGGTAAGGGCCAGCCAGGCGAGGAGGAAAGTCAAGGATCGAGTTTTGCCAGCACCAAAGACACCTGCAGCTGCCAGGGTAGATCTGCCAGATCGGAGAGCCAGCGCGAGGCTGGAGGCCATCGAGACAATGTGTCCATTATCATGCCGGGCGGCTGTGCCTAGGGCAACGGCAAAACCAGCCGCTTGAGGACAGTGCTGTAGTGTACTACCCGTAGTCAGCAACTGGAAAAGGGCGCGCAAGCTTTGCAGCAGGACTACTGTACATTCAAGCTGATACGGAATGGGCACTTGGCCAGGGATTCCCAACACAGTGGGTTTGCGTTCTGCCGCTAGGCTGGCCATTTGCAGCAGGTGGTCAGCAGTGACAGTGTCTCCCGCCTCCGCAATTGCCAACACCCGGAACTTATTTGCTCTAGGTTCTAGCACACATAGGCTAGGTGGGAAGGCCCATTGTGCTGGGCACGCTAGACCAGTTTCGGTTGGCGTGGGCAGCGGCACAAAATCTTCCGGGAACGGTACCAAGGCAACATCCCAGTGACGAGGGCTGCTCAATCGCCGGAGCTTCTCACTTGGCGATTCCTCTCCTTTTCGTTTCCGTGAGGGAGTCACAAAGGCAAGCAGGAGGGCTAGGACCGAATAGCACGCGTCGTGCTCCTGCAGAACTAATCGATAGGCCTTCCCAGCCTGCGAGCCCATATGGACAGTACTGGAGGGGCTGCTCGCTAGCTGGTCAAAATTACAACTCTGGAAGTGCGCTGGGCAAAAGATAGCCATTTGTGACCACGAGGGAAAGGTGATGCGATATTCATGCATGCCCTGCAACCCGGTTGCTGTGGGTGTGATATCCACGAGGAGGCCAAACTTTCTGACAGTGGGACTACTCCATAATTCCTGTCTTGTGGTTGCTTCTTCGACAAAGGTAAGTTGCGGAAGAAATAGGGCTAGGATGACAAACACTTCCCGGAACGGGATCGGTGCTAACAGGTCTCGTGCCATCTCCGTCAGCCATTGGGCACACGCACTTGGATTGCCTTTGCCGACCCTAAAGTTTTTTAGCAACAAAGCCTGCGCTTCTTCCATGGAGGCAATTTGCTGTCCTGCCACACAGCTTTGCAGCAGCATAAGCAATTCTTTGTCAGGTCGGTGGAGGTTGGACACCAACAAGCTAATAGCTCCTTCCCAATCGTCGCTTGTCATTGCAGTTTCAAAGCGAATCCAGGAGGCCAACCGCATAGGGGCAGCGATTCGATCACGGCGAGGAACAACAGCGGGGTGTGTGAGCTTCAGAGTAGCCAGACTGACCTTGCCTGCAGGGAGCTGGCACTGTAGCCAGTGCCAGTAACAGTGTTTGCGCTTACCCATCCACCGTGCAGAGTCTTCTACATACGTGACGTGCAGGGATCGTTGCAACATGTCAAGATCGTCAGCTGTCGGCTTCCAGTCACACAAGCAATCTTCGGCAGCATGGACAAGATAGTAGTTGCGCCTGTCAGGCTCTGCAGTGGCAATGAGTGCCGCTAATACACTCTTCGGCATTGCAATGGCGCCGAGGCGCGCTGTGATCTGACTGGCAGGCCAGAGGCAACGAATTGCTAAGGCAATCACTGCTCCAGTGTAGCTGCCCGCACTAAAGCCGTTCACCGTAAAGTGAGTCAGGTCGTCCTGCTCAGCCGGCCGGAGACATCCAAGCACTGGCAAGCAGGCAATAAGTCGAAACGGCTGTAGCGACAGTAGTTTCCACCAAAGACCACTGAGGAAGGCCTGGTGTGGCAGCCGTCGGTGAGCTGGGAGCAGCCGGGCTGCTTTCAGCACCTGTTGCGTGCGTTGGTACAAGAGGGCTGCTTTGCCATACCCGAGGTCTTCCCATTTCTGGCAAGTGTTCTGCGTGAGCGAGAAGAGAGTGGCGACTTCATGAACCCCTGTTGAACAGCCATAGGCAACACCATACCCTTGCTCTTTAGTGACATCTGCGGGGGAGAGCGACGGCCCGTAGACTTGACTTTCTCCCACCGGCGGACACATGCAATGGAAGTGCGGGGGGACATCCCCTTCAAGGGCTCCTCCCCCAAGACCACCACAATTGATCTGAAATACTGAGGGTAGGGGTGGGATGTCATAACCTATCCAGTACTCGTTGAGTCGTGCAATCATCCACAGGACGGTGACCCACAGAATTTCACCTTGCTGACGCTGGTAGATGGCTTCAAACACTTGTGGCGCAATACCTTCCAAAGGCATAAACAAGCCTTGGAGTTGACAAAGCAAGTCATTGTTGGCTTGTAAGAACTGCTCTTTTTCTCCCGGGACAAGACACTTGGGGTGAGCCAGAGCCGCTTGCAGTTGCTCATACGGACATGCTTCAATGTCCTTGTGGAGCCCAACAACCCCTCGTAGCTTGGCGACATGACTCCAGGGCACAAAGAGGGGAGGTGACAGCAGTTGCGGATAGGGGATGCATGGACTAGGGTCAGGTGCCTGACTACCCTTCGTCAAGTCTCGTTCGATTGCTTTAGTGAGTCGATCTGCTCTTCTGGCAGAAGTGTTGGACGAGGGCGTGGAAACTGACTCCACGTCTGCATCATTGTCCTCTGCCGGAAGACAGCTAAGGCTGTCCCCCTGCAGTTGCGCTGGAAAGAGTTCATTCGCTTGGGGACGAATCGCTCGCCACTTTAGCAGCAGGCAAAAGCGCAAGGCACTGTTCCCAGCTGCCCCGGGGAAATAGCCTGTAAATTTACACCCACCTACTGGGAGCACTGACGAATACGTAGTATATGAAGGATCCAATGTGCATTGATACGCTCAAAAGCTTTGGAAAGATCAGCAAAGAGGGCAGAAGCGGGCGAGGATCCCTCAAGGGCTCCTTGTACTTCCAGCACAGCTCTCTGCGGTTCTCGAAAGGAATTGAGCAGGGTTTGGGCAGGGTGAAAACTGTGCCGAGTAACTCGAAAAAGAATGGCAGCAGCTGTGCCGTCTTGCAGTCTGTCAAGCGTGTCAGGCATACCTAACGGTCGGAAGAAGTCCGCCGTGGGCCCTTGCTTGGCTTTCGGGATCCATACGCCTACCTGGGTGGGCGGTGCCAGTACACCAGCTAAAATGTGATGAAAGTCGTCCTTAAGGATTGCAGCAGTCTGTTGTGGGAAGATCCGCCAAAGAGCATAAGGTAATCCATCAGGGCCTGGAGCTGAGTCTTTAGTATACCGTCGGACTGAAACTTAGAATGTGGTATACTGCCTTAACATTCCGAGGACACACTTAGAATGCACTGAACGGCCACTTGTCAATTTACAAGGTTCTAAAACACTGCACATGTGGGACAGAACTAGCCCTGCAGTGTGCCACTTAGAATGTCTCTGAATCAACAAAAAAGTAGAAAAAATATTGCAAATTAGAGTTTTAAAGACACATAGAATGCTTCACGCCTTCCCATGTTGGCCCCGCCCACGGAAAAACCACACATAGAATGCATCTTTTCTCCAGGCGCTCGCTGCGCTCAGGCGCTGTTTCTACAGCTGCCCTTCTAAGTGTGGAAGGTTGTCTTCCCTAAGTGAATTCTCTCCATGACTGAAACTTGAAAACTGACTAATACCTGTATATATATATATATAACCGGATGAAAAAGGACAAGCAAATTGACAAGTGGTCGTTCAGTGCATTCTATGTGTATCCTCGGAACGTTGAAACAGTTTCCCAGGCACATGCTAGATTCAGTCCGACGGTAACCACAACCGTCCGTCTTCCTAGCAAAGCTGCTTCATCAGCTGCCATCACACGCAAGCGGAAGGTTGTCTTCCACATATTGGGGATTTGTTTGGGGGAGGGCCGCCAATTTAGCATTTCCTGCTGAGTTATATATAATATATATATATACATATACACAAACGAACAATGAAAAGAATGCATAGAGAGGCGCACCCCCAAAAGCTGAAAACGTGCACACCGCATGTCTGTCTAATCCTTTGGAGGAGTTCAACAGCACATTGCCCAAGAACAAAACCAAAAAGGAGCTGATAGCTCCAGGGCCCAATCACACAAGCTTGTCCAGCTCCATCTCTGCTTGCTGCAATTTCTGGAGTTGCCTCTTCCTGAGTTGTGAAGACTGAAAACAGGAACAACCACATTCCATAGAAGATTCCGTTTCGGGAACTACACTTAGAATGACATCACTCGCAAACCGGAACAGAACACACAATATAAAATGCACAGGTTTATATAGTTCAAAGTTTCCACAGGGTCTCCCGGGGGTATCGGTCAAGATAGGCGGTCAAAAGCCCTTTGATGCACTTGGTGAGTGCTTCAAGCTCTGTTCTGCCGGTGGATCTGCCCCACGTGTAGGAAAGGCCGGAGTGTACTCCTGGGCAGAATGCCTGCCAGCACTGTGTCGTGGAATGGTAGCCAATGGAAACGCCCACAGTAGATGTGGGGATCTCCGCCAAACCATTGCGAGCTAGCAGAGCATAGGCTTCTCGATGCATGAAGCTTTTCACTCGGCAGCGATGTCCTCCTGCCGGAAGCTCCAAACCACCTTCATCCTCTGTGTCTACGAGGATCTCCATGATGTCCTCAATCCCAAGGTCCTTTCCGGGCTGTTCCCAATCGGATTCATGCTCCGCGAAATCAGCCGCTTCCCTTTCTTTACGCTTTTCTTCTTCCACTTCGATTGCCTGCCGGTGATTGGTCGGCATTCTATGTGTACGGCCAAAATGGTAGCATGTGTTCTTTTCCCCTTGGTCTAGTGCATATAATATATATATATACACATGTTTTTTCATCCGGCTCCAATCCCAATTCTCTATTGCGTATACAAAAAACATGTCTCATATCACATAATACACACGGGACTTTTTCTTAGAACTCATGCGGAATGTTAAGACCATATCCACATTCTAAGTTTCAGTCCGACACGGTATACATAAAAGAAAAACTAAAGCCACCCACCCAGAGCAAAAAAAGTTATCAACCCGCAGCTTCTATACACCCCAGCGCTAAAGTTTGGTGTTGTTTCTTGCAAAATGACCCGCCTCATCATCCTTGCCATCATCTTCAGAGCCATCATCCTTGGTCAGAAGCTCTTCTGGCAAGCGCTCCGCCTCCTCTTCGGTCATAGTCTTGCGCAAAAACTCTGGAGTAGGCGCTACACCAACCACTGGCTGCCCCCTCAACGCTACCAAACGACGTTCTTGACCATCGCTGGTCTTCAGCCTCAACTTTGTGGGATCCGCATCTGGCAGAACGGACACCATGAACATGTGATTGCGATTCCTTTTCACTTCTGTCGGGTCTCTGATGTGGGTGATATGGCATTCCTTCTGGAGGTTGAAAAGGAACCGGAACTCTGAAGTCTGCTCATTCCACTCATCATACCGTGTTTGCATCGCTGGCGTCAACCTTCGACCCTCTCTTTGCTCAATCTTCTTGTCCCAAGCACGACTTTCATGGGTCCATCTGATGAGCTTCAAAGCAATGGGCTCCGATATCCATTCTGGAAGCACCTGCCGCGTGCTTGCGGCGGGTCCGTCCTGCACGGCCCACATGATTTGGCGCTCACCCTCCATTGGCAGTGTCCGCAAGGTCTTCAACGCGTGGAGGTCAACACCTTCTGAAATGGTCGGCACAGCAGTGAGTTTAGTCAGCTCATAAAGCGCCGAGTCCTTCCGTGAATAGGCCACCCTCGCTTTGATCTCTTCGCCTGCAATTGGGGGAGTGGTCGTGGGCCAGGCCTTGTGAACCGTGAGGAAAACACAATAGTTAATCTGGCGACGCACTCACTTGGAATGTCACCACAACTGTCACACAAAAAGAACACAACAAAGCAACAAAAAGCAAAACAACACTTTTGGAGGCCTCCATACCGCCACTTGGCTATCTCAGCCAGCGTGCAATACCCGCGCTTGCACCAAGCAGACCACACCAAGCGCCCCGACCTAATTTGCGCGGGTGGTTTTCCTGTATATGTATGTATATGTATGTATATATATATACATACATTGGAGCTATCATTATTCAATTTATATGACCATATCTAAGCAGAAACGGTTCTGCTTGAAGTAGATCCGAGTGGCTCAAAGTTTGCCAATGACTGCAAAGCGTAGGCATCAGCTCGCAAAGCAATGAGGCCCGTGCTCCTGTAGCTAGCGAGCAAGAATTCTAATTACATCAATGCAGACCCCTTACCTTTTGAACGCCCAACTCTTGGAAAACATCAACATTTGCTAGAGAGAAACCAAGTTTCTTCGTGCTGACTGAAGCTTGGACTCCCAGGTTCAGGCCGTCTAAGCTTTGGCGCAATTCTAGAGATGTGCCCCAGTTCAGCGCAATCTTGCAATATGATCGGTTGAGAAGATGAAGAAAGCTATGGAACCCATCATTAGGCTGGCCACATGCACCATATCCGCCTGGTATTGAGCACCCAATGGATTCTTCTGTGTCGCCAGTCAAGAACACCTCACCACGCTTGTGAGATGCACACGCGCATGCATACACTTGGAATGCTACCTGTTCCTTGCAAAAAGAACACGAGGCCCAAACCAGTTCAAAACACAGCAAGGACATTTGCATCAGGGGTGCGACGTTGTGCTGTTTGCACCACTCGTCCCGGATCTTGCGGATCTTCTGTGATGTGTGCTGGGTTGCTTGGTCGCACATTATGAGGCAGGCGTCATCCCAACCAAGGGATAATGCGCGCCTAGCAGGTAGAAGCCAACCCTACAGGACGTCGACATTAGCGTCCAATTTACCACGGACTGAAAGGAAACATTCCATGAAAGACATTGTGTGCACACTGGCCTGCGGGCTCTGATTTCACCGCCCAGGAAGCGTAGGTATGAAGCTGTCGTGGTGGCGTCCCAAATGTGGCTGGTCCGATGGAAAGGAGCAATCTCCAACCATTCACTCAGCTCCTCAAAGTCTGGGGTGGCAGCACTGCTATAGCATAAGGACAGGTTCAACACACTCTGACATTGGTTTGCTGTTAACTCAGTTCCCGCGATGAGAAGGAAGGTGAGGGAAACGCAAGGTGGAAAAGTCGGCGCAATTGTATTGTTGAACATTGTTTCACTCGCTCTGCTGGTTGCACTGCACAAGCGGCTGAAACCTGTTTGGGGGTGGGAGCATGAAGGACCGTGAAATCAAAAAAGGAAGATTGGACAGCGTGATCAACGGTTTCTTTGCAGGTACACGGTCAGACGTCTCTGACCGCATCCCATGACATCACTAGCTTCGTTGGCCAGCGTCGTGATGTCATGCGCTGGCCCCCTGCTTGTTTTGAAGGAAGGTCGCACCCTTTGGAACAGGGGTGGACACACACACACACTTGGAATGCCTTCCACGGCTTCTTTAGGGAGAGAGAGGGGGAGCCTGACTTGGACAAATAGAGAGAAAGAAGGACACTTGCTTCAAAGAAAACGCGCAAAAACACATATACTCTGTCCTGGTTCGCCTGGCACCTGTCTTCCTCTGAAAGACTACCAGCTCGAAGCGTCACATACCCTCTTGACATTGTCCCGTCCACCCAGCTCAACGTCGTGAGCGTTCGGGGAATTCTCCAGCCATCGACAACCGCGCAAGCCTTGCCGCCCGTGACAGTCGGCGTGTCCCTGTGCCTGTAGCGGTGCTCCTGCAGGTTTTCAGTCACGTCCACGTCCAATGCCAGTTCAATTTTGTGGCGTAGTGATCTCAAGCTCCACTGGCGCGCTAAACGGTCGCTGTGGCCTTTGCATTGCAAGGTTGCTTTGGATGGTCTGTACTGGGTGCTCCACACCTGGTCGTAGTTGGCGCACAACATCGGGTGCACCTTACGGCTGTCCCGAAGAGCTCTCACAAAGTCTCTGACCTTTTGTAGAAGAGGGTGTGAATCTGGGAGGTGCTTCCCAGGCTTAGAATTCTGCGCTGGTGCAATGCCAGCCTTGACACATAGTCTCTGAGCTGACTTCCTCGCTCAGGCTTGACAAATTGTTGGCATTTTGTTTTGTATCTACTGTATATATATATATACTTTTATATAACTATATATATATGTATGTCTATATACCGACCAAGAAAAAAACCTACCCCTCACAGGTAAACCTGTTTGATGTGATGTAATTACTAAAAAGGTTTGCCAATTCCTCCCAGTAACACGAAGTTAGCCTCGCTCCGTTTGAGTTCGATCCGGCGTAGTCTAGAGGAAAGCCGCTCTTTCAGGTTTTCCACAGACTGCTCAAAGCAGTCAACATCTTTCTTTTCATCGCCCTCCTCACATTGTTCTCCATCAGAGTCCTCGTCTTGTTCCAGTGCCAGCTGTTGGCAAAGTCCCTTTGGATCATCGAGCTTCTGCTTCAACTTGTCAAGTCCGGAATTCCAAACATCGATGGCACTGGCAAGCACATCAGAAACAAAGTAGTAATCGCACTCTTCTCCAAGATCAATGCGCTCTGCCTTAGTTTTGGAGATGACAGAGTTTCCTGAAGAATTGAAAAGATTCATGTTCCCTGTCAGAAGAAGACCGTTTACAACTGCTATTGTGGTGATAGTGCTCAACCAAGTCACCACAGTCTCTGCTACAAGCTCTTGCAGCTCCGCCGGCACAATGGTGGTGGTGCCACTGTCATTGGCCTTGGCTCTGGTACCAAACTTGAGAGCTTTGCCCATGGCCAGCCGGACACCATTTGGCACTTCTTTGCGCCGCTGTGCTACGCGAGGTGAACTCTGCGCAATCAAGTCCCACATTTGAGAAGCGCGCTGCTTCTTCCACTTGTAGAGGCAGCATCTGTAGTAGCCTTTGAACCCCTGGTCAGCGACGTGCTTAGCTGGGTTTTTCACTTTGTTCTGGACTGCTGCATCATATGCACGAAGCCTTCAGCAACGGGCCGCAATCACTTAGAATGCTTCACAATACAATCATTTATATAGTTTATAGTTCACAGTCTTTTCTACCTATATGTGCGTATCGACTGTGAGTGGGGCATGGAATCCATAATCTTGCCGAGCAGCATTTCCAATTTCTTTGCGATTGACACCATGGGTTTTTTGCCCCGGCTCAAGATGCGGCTGTCCACTCCAGGTTCTTTCCTGGTGTATTGCCGGCGCTTCTTCTGAGCTCTCTGCTTTGGTGATGATTTCTTCTTTGAAGATGGTTTCTGCAGAGGCAAGGCAAAATCATATTCAGGCCTTTTTCTCTTCCCAGTGACCCGCCTCAATGTAGTAGAGGCCCCAGGTTCATGACAAGGTGGCTGTGGGCGTTGACATGCCTCCCCTGCCCATACAGCAGGAGTAGCTGCCATAGATGCCAAAGCAGCTGCTTGAAATACTGTCGAACTGAAACTGTTTCCGGCTATACTTTGGGCTAAGCCGTTGGTGTTCAGCATGGTCTCGTAGACCTCCTTTTTGAAGGATCCTGGAAATATGCCCTGGGCGCGCAAAAAGTCTGATGCACCAAGGTAACGTTGATGATCAACCGACCATACGGGATGCGTCGGCAAGACGCAAGGTACCCCACAGTTCATGGCAACAGTCCTTCGCACAGAAGTGCTGCAGTCCACAAAGAGACCACGGGATCCACAAGCCTTTAGAGCATTGGCTAGCACTTCTTCATGCCTGCCCTTTTGCAGGGACTGCTGTGGAGCAGGAAGAAAAATCTCACCGCTGGCAATCTTTGAGTGAGAGGCCATTGCATTCAAGACCGTTGTATAGGTACTTTCCATCTCTTCCCGCTTTCTGGCGCCGGCGACCGCTGCAAAGCCCCAGATCCGGTTCCGGCGCTGTGGCAAAAGGTAGCGGAAGGTGTCCACATTTGTCCAGGCCTTATAACACTTAGAATGCCATTCGAAGACACTCGGAACGCTTTGGCTTTTCACAATGCAAAACAGGTCCCGAGGCCCCTGCAAAATCAAAACCCATGTTTGCAAAGTCTCTTGCCACAACCTGACAAAATTGTTTGACCAAGCATCCTGAGAAAAACATGACAAAAGCTTTCCGAAGCACACCACGCCTTGACAGCTGCCTCAACCCAGTCGCCGTCCTTGTTCCGGCTCCTCTCACCGGCGGCTTTGACGTTCTCATAGAGCGCCAACTTGGGCTGCAACAGCTTGGCTACCTGGTGGACAAAGCCATCACGAGCATGGGACTATGAATCTGAATTTGAAGGAAAAGTGCTCCAACAGTGTCTAACCCCAGTCCTGCTTGAATCCGTGGATGTAGGTTGATCCTGAAGAACCAAGTCTGGGGTCCACTTCATCCCACTCATAGGAGCCAACAAACTGCTTGCGCTTCGCGTTCAGTCTCGAATGATCCACACAGGCAGGGCCAGCTATCAGGATATCAATTCCGCAATTATCCTGATTGATGCGGTGCTTCCTTTGGCCTCAGATCAGATTTGCATGTGGAATGCCGCACTGACGGGAACAGAGAGCACAGCCTGGCCCTGTTTGTATATATATATATATGTGTAGCGTGTATATATATATACATAAATACATAAATACACGTCTCAAAAAGAACAACATTATGGTCTGGGCAATTGTCAAGGCACACTTGTGGCAGTATCCACATTCCTCTGTGAACTCTTTAACATCAGAGAAAAGGTGCAGCAAACCATCGTGCTGTTGATGGATCAGGTCACGCTTGACCTTGTCGAACTCACAGCTGAATACATGCACCAAGCGAATACTTCCAGCCTGGCAAGGTAGATGCTTTGGCTAAAAGACCTCAATACATATGCGCCTCGCTCTCTCTCTCTCCAATGTAGGCAGCAGCTCTACGCATTCTATGTGTACACAACACTTATATAAATTTGACACTTGTAACATTGTTTTTCAAAATTGTGAAGCCTCACCAGAGATCACGTCAAATACACATTGCAGAGCATCAATGCAAATGTCGCAGCCGGAGCAAGTGGTACCAACCCGGATCTCTTTCCCTCGCAAAGCTTGACCAACCCTTAGAATAGCATCCTGATCAGGCTGCTGCACGCGCCCGAGCAAAAATGCGGCCGTCTCATGCAAGTCGGCATGAAGTGCCTTTGTTGGCTCCCCAAAGCCCTGAATCTCAATAGGCCGGTGGAACCATCTTTTGGATATACCTGCTTTGGGAATTGGCTCAGGTGTGTCAAAGGCATAAATTTGCGTGATCTTCCAAAGCCAAGATATCTTCCGGCCCTTCTGGTGTTGATGCTCCAAGCTTTGCCATGTTGAGTACAGAGACCCACAAGCAGCTGCTACAGCCGGATCAGTGGTCAAAGTGTCGTTGTTCAGCCGCTCATGCCCCTTGCAAAGCAACAAGCCCACACCCACAGCACCATTTGATGCATCTGGAAGAATAGCCATGAGTTCTTCTTTTCTAGGGCAGAAGCCTCGGAGGAGACCAGTTGAGCAACCTGATAAAATAGCCGTCCATTCTGCGGGAGTCAGCAGAACGGCCATGTTGTGGGACTTCCAGCAATCCATCAAGTCAGCTTCTTCACCAGATGAACAATAGTCCCCGTCAGCTGCCTCCAGTTTTACCGCCATTTCATCACACAGCACCGATTTTGATTTGGTGCCAGATGACTCTGAGTCGACCTCACCCTCCTTTGACAAGAGTAGCGGTAGCGAAGTCTCCTTCTCTGGTGTCTCACATAGTGCAAGGTCTGACAAGCTTGATGCGTTGTCGTGTAATTCTTCCTTGACCCCGACCCCCGCTGCAGCAAAGTGCGCAATCTTTGACGCCACTGAGTTCATGGATTCTGTTGATTCCTCACCCCTTGTCAGCCTCCTCCTCTTCTGCGAAGACTCAGGGGTTGTTGCCTGAACAGAGTGTTGGTGAGGTGGGGAAAGGGGTCGTCAAGCCAATCAAATATCACATCCAAAAAAGTGATTTCAACGCAACGGGTGCCTGGGTTATTTCGCCACTAGGCTTCTGCTGGAGAAGCTGCTCCACACGGAAAAGGATAATATCCTCCCAAGCGATGGAAGTTCACATGTGTATATATATAGTTGTATATATATATATGAATTGATTGATTGATGCATGAAAGTCTTTCCAGCCCGCCCCATAGCATGCCTTCCCAATCTGCTCCACAGCTCGCTCTTTTGGTTGCGGTTCACTCTTCACCTGGACGGAAAAGGCCACTGTTTGAAGGAAATACACCAAACACTTGGAATGTCGTCAAACCTGTCCTTGGGGAAGATTAACCTCTGAACGGATCGATGCACGACACACCTCTGGCTGCATACCAGCCTGGAAAAGGCGTTCTGTTTTGGTATATACATATATATATATATAGTTTGTTCACCCTACTGACTGCAAACACCATGCAATATATATATATACACACATGCCACATGAATGCTTTTGCTCACGCCGCCTCCCAGTCTCCTTGGCTTTCATTGCAGAATCTGTACAGATCAAATTTTGGCCACAGCCTTTTAATTGCACTGTGTGTGTGATACATTCTCGTATCTATCTATATGCCTGTATACACAACATCTCCCGGCTCAGTGGGCTGGCAAGAATCAAGAATCTCCGCGGTACTTCCTGCCACTGACATAGATCAATCTGGTGTGTCTTCCACCTGGACTTGCAAACTCCCAGCCACTGCATGATGAAGACGGTGAAGATGATGAACTCCAACTCGGTACATTGGCCAAAGCTGGTACAGCTGGAGCTGGTGGGAGTTGGAGTGGAGGCTGAGCGCTTTCTGGTTGTACAATTTCAATTTCTACCGCTTCATGTTCTGCAAGCGGGCCTTCACGCTGTAGCCACTGCAGGGCAACAAAGGCTAAGCATCCACAAATGATCGTTGGAAGAAGAAGCCATAGCTGCCAAAGCATTGTATCCAAGAAAGCCATTCGAAGCTGGACTCTTTCTCCAATTTGCTGCAATCTTGAGCCCACTTTCTATGCCCGGAAAGGAAACATCGGGACAACAATATACAGCACTCTAGCACAATGACTTGCAACGCTTCTGACGTTTGGGTTGAAAAAGATGACTGTCGAGGCCTCTGCAGGCTTTGAATTGTTCTCATGTTCAACTTGACGAACCTGACAAGCAAGGAAGCAAGTCTGCAGAGGCACATCTACATGTGTGTATATATATATAACCAGAGCGTGGGTCGTCTACCAAACAAACGCCTTTACCACAACAAATCTGGAGGCGTGAATCTGCAAAAAGAGATGCCTCACGTGTCTGCAAAGATTCTTGGGGACCTTGTACTTCCTGCCGTGTAGCGACAGCCTGACGGGCTGTGGAGATAAAAATCAAAATTGGTCATCTTCTCCACGAATCAAACTCCCTTACCCTTTGCCCTGGAAACAAAAACAGGACGAGGCCTCAAAGGTTTGCACAGCGGCTTGTGGATCTTGCACTTCTGACGGTGTAGCTCCAGCCTGGAGGAGAACAATATAGAGTATAGACATATATATATATAGACTTAAAAAGAGATATATTCTAGAGCAATCACTTGCAATGCTTCCGAGTGACAAGCTTCAAACCCTCGCAATGAGTCTAAAAAGAGGTGCCTCATGA
>CAXAMN010021694.1:25925-38563 GCA_963970005.1 Durusdinium trenchii
TCACTTGGAATGCTTCCTGGATTGAAATTCCAGAGCTGACTATCAAGGCCTGTGGAAGATCTTGAGGAAGTCCATCTTCTTTTCTTGTAGCATCTTTCACCTGGCCCGAAAGCATCACAACGGGCTGTAGAAGCTGTATGTATGTGCATATATATATATATATATAACCAAAACTCAAAGTATTGGTCATTTTCTTTAAAGGACAAGCCTCATTCGCTTGGAACGCCTTCAAAAATGGTTTCCAATAGAGAGATGGCCTGCAAGACTGCGTCTGGTGGTGGAGCACCGGCTTTGGGCGCGTCATCCTGGTCAGCATATTTGCATATATGCACTGCAAATATAGACATATATACTTTTCGATTTATATACAATATGTTCAATATATGTGCGCGCGCCTTAATGTATATATACTTTGTAAGTTTAGTGCGCCACGCAGTCCAAGGAACAGGGTGCGCAAAGTATTTGGCAAGCACGTAGGGCGAATCACATGGAACCAGAATATCCCAATGCCCAAACAGTCTGTTCCCTTCAATGGCTTGTGTGAATGAAAAATAGAGGTGGGCCCTAATGGCCCCAGCACCATAGATGGCATCCTGCTTGATGTCCAGCGTCGGAGAACACTCTTGCAATCTGGTCAGGGTGTCATGCGCCATAGACCCCCTGATTGCAAATTGCAAAGAGCCTGCAATCCAACACAAGTCTTGAGGGCCAAAAAGACCTGACTGCCGAACATCTTGGATGGCAGGCCCATGCTCTGGGAACTGCTCGGCCGCTTGAGCACCTGGAAAAGGAGGCTCAACCATTTGTACGGAGAACAAACAACAAACAGGACGGTGTGTGTATATATATATATATATTTGTTTCTTCTTTTTGTTTGTGCAAGCTACGCATACAGCAAACATGTAGCTTTCTCAAGTGCCTTGAATCTTGCGCTGCAGAAACTAAGGATGAAACAGACCTCTTCGCATAGGGATTTGCTTCCCTCAATCTCTCGATTGTTCTGGTCTGGGTGGATAGGGTACGATGCCTGGTTCCTCGCCAACACTTGAAGACGCTTGTTGATACGCTCATATGTTTTTTATGGGGTATGTCCGAGGTATGTAAGAAAATGGAAGGACACGCATGTACACAGCCAACACCGTCCTTTGCACTCCTTCGTAGACCTGGAGGTCTTCAAATGCCTTGATCGCACGCCATCCGCATCTACCGTCGGCAGCAATCTTGACCTGTCTGTAAGATTGCCTCCTAAATCTCTTGGGAGGCACCCGAGCTTCCTGAGTTTCTTTTAGAGCTGAATGGATGATCGCTCTCTCAACCCTGTTTGCCAACCTTTGCTTGTTGGTCACCCACAGATCGTGGAGCCAAGCAAGGTTTCCAAGCAATTCTTTCGGAGCGCGTGCAAAGGACAGCAGCCGGGCGATAAAAGGCTCCTGTCCAGGTTGACTCTCAAACAGGCTGATGTCTCCATAATGCTTGGTGTTGACCTTACTGCATCAAGCCGTTCCCTCGGTATATATATATATACACATAATTTCAGCTTAGTGACCCCCAAAAAGGAAAAGAACCCCTCACAGGTAAATCCGCTTGGGGATTACACAAACACTGCACACACTAAGAATGCCGGGCGACAAAGACACAAATGGCAGATGGTGCGCTGCTGATCATCTTCTCCAAAAGGGTTTGAATCTCAGGGCGGTTCTTGTCCTCTCCCAAAAGCAAGCCACAAGGCAGTAGATTCTCTTTCTCGCAAAGTTTCCTCACCTTCTCGTGCTCCACCAACTCAGTCAGAGAATGGTCGCAGGATGCAATGATCTTGAGGCCATCAAAGTTGGCACCCATTTGACGCCCAAGAATCACCCCCACGCATTTTGGATCTTGGTTTTGCCAAGCCTGGAAAGAATTGAGAGCACCTTTCAGCAAACGAACTTTGGCATAGGGTAGGGATGGCTCCTTGAGCTCACTCGGTGTCAACATCTCACGAGTAATGTAGTCAGCCACAGCCGCGTCCGCCGGGGCATCCTTCTCCAATGGAATCTGAGCAAAGCCAGTTGATTTCTGCTCCAGCAGGGACTCGTTGACAGCCTTGCGTGATTTAAGGTTGCTCGAGAGAGACACACTTGGAATGACGCATGCAATGGTAACAAGTGACAACAAACAGCTATACATATATATATATATATTTATTATATAAGTTAAAAGCAGGCCAGTAGCTAGGGCTGCTTTGCCGGAGTTCCCAGTGTGCAGTTCTGCTGACATTCCCAAAAGGAATCCATGACACTTGGAAGGCGTATCGAAGGTGCGGGTGATTGTCTCTGAGCCACGTTGAAAGGAAGCCTCAAACATGCCATCGCCCTTGGTACACATCCGCCCACATGGTGCACCACTAGGACAAATGGCCCTGATAATGGCTTCTTCTATGCGTCCTGGGCACGCCAGCAAAGAACACTGTGAAGTGGTAATATATAATATGATATATATATATATAGTACGGTCATAACCCTGGTCACATGTGATTCTAGCCATGGATGTGTGCTGCAACTTAGCTTTGCACCCACAGCCCCCGCGAAGCAAAGATCAATGAACTTCGCCTTCATTTTCACAACTGACCAGCTCCGTGGAAAAGACTCCAACTGCAGGTCCTTTTCAAGCCATGACTTTCGCTCCTGAAAACAAGCAGGAATGTTTTATTAAATAAAATGGAATAAGATGGAGTATGAGTATGATTCCATGCATTTGCTGTCGTAGTTTCTCCCTCTTTTCAAGCAACTGCTTTTCCATAGCCCCACATCTCTCCTGGCCCTTGCGTAGGTCAAATTCTGCCTCAATTCTGTGAATCTCACGATGGAACGTGAGCGCGGCAACCTTTGCCCCAACAGGCCCCCCATAGTCGCCGCACACAAACTTCCGGAGGTTCTCATTGTCCTTCACAGTGAACCTGGCACCCGACTTGTTTCTGGAGAAAAAGAGGCTGTCCTGTTTATCTAGTATCGGACTGAACATTACATAGACATCCGAAGTAACCCCTGGGCGCAGCCAAAACCACATACACTTAGAATGTGCGACCGTTTTTGTCTCACGCCAAGTCGCCAATTTTTGTAAGCTTTCACCCCTGCAGGAAGATCTTCATTACCCGCTTTCGCTTTGTGCCTTCGCTGATGCATGCACATATATAAAAAGATACCAGTAGCACCCAATAGCAACAAACAAACCTTAAAATAGTTCCCAATGTGTATAACAAAAGCAAGATGCCCATCATCATTCGGTGGCGGTTCACAAGGCGGCGGCAATGGCGGAGCATCCTCCACATTGTGCCTTTGCCAATGCACGCGCACATATTTACAATATATATATATATATATACAATATATATATATATAGTATTACAAAATAGAAAACACCAAATGACAATTGTTCATAGGCCAAAATCGGGCAAGATGCCGGTCAGCCGGCAGAGACTCCATTGTTGCCACAAGCACTGCTGAGCCCGAATGCTGGCGGATGGATGCGGCATTCTAACCACACCTATTTGCGACATTCTTAGTGTGTATGTTTTTTCTGCGCTCGGGGGTGACATCGGCATTCTAAGTTTCAGTCCGACGGTATAAGTAGGAGGTGCTCGATATAATCTTGCTCTGTAGGTTCAGGAATTGCAGGCCACGGCGAGGCACACCGTCGGTAAGCCGAAAGCGTGTCATGCCAATCTCGATCATACTTAACAGGGTGTGTGAACCAAAAGTCACGGGTCGCAAGCATTGCTTCATCATACTGAAGGGCTGTACGGCACTCTTGCCCATTATGTTGCAACAAAGGTCCATGATAGAAGGTGCCTCTAGGACACACGGTTTTAAGTCTGTCCCAGAAAATTTTTTGTCTTCTAGTTCGCTGGATTGGGTCTGTGTTTTCTGTGCCTATAGGCAGTTGCACATTTGCCGCAGTTGCAACTTCAGCTGCTTGTAAAGCAGCAGCTATGATTGTAGCTGGAATCAAAAGGCATCCTTGTTGGGTTTGCCATGGTTGTAAGAGGTCAGCATCTGCACTTTGCTCATACAACTGGCGTACTTCTTCCAATCGTATGTGCAGGAGTGTTTGCTCTTGGCCCAAAAGCTTGTATAGGCGTTTTAGAGGCGACAACTTCTTGAAGTGACAGGAGTGAGTTCTCCACCAGCTCCAAACAGTTGCACGACAGTGTTGCGAGAGCACCGCACCTGCAAGTCTAGTTTCCTGCGCTAATGAAATTTTCCGTTTGAGAGCTAGCAGGGAAGCTTGTCTTGTAACGGCCTGCAAACTTTCTGATGCCACTGTTGGATCGAGGAAGACTTGTGTCGGTATAGTATGATGCTTTTCAGACTGCGGATGTGGTCGAAGGCATGGTTTCATTTTTAGCCTAAGCATCAAGGCTTTGTGATGGCAGGTATCTATACGGTATCTACCATAGATACGAGCAAAGAGCTGTGTTGTATCCAGAAACAGGCTGGGCACTAAGAAACGATCAAGTGCTGATTCTTGGTCTTGATATTTGTAAGTTGGGAGCGTAGGATCAACGTCAGTGAGTCCAGCCTGTACTAGGAAGTCATCCCACGTATGAAAGTGATTCTGGTCACATCGATTGAAGTCTCCTCCTACAAAGACAGGATGGTCGGCCAAGACAAGAATGGTTTGCAGAGTAGCTGAAACGAAGGACCTAGGGCTGTTCGGGGGTATATAAATCGAGACCAGCCATATAGTGCAAGCTTGGTATTCAACACGGGCAGCAACTGCATAGTGTTGGACCAGGACACGTTCTTCTTGGACTTTCCAGCCTGGAGGAAACAGGATCGCAACACCAGCTTGTTCCACCGGATTTTGTTTGGCAAGAGTGGTAACTACTTTGATGTCAGGCCATGTGTGGGATAGGTATTGGAGATTGGCTTGATTCCATTTTGTTTCCTGCAGCAGTACAGGGGCTTGTTTCAACATGGTTTTGACTATCCACGTCTTGTGTACATTGGTGGGAAGTCCAGGAGACCAGCTATTGAGATTCCAAGAGTGAATTCCTTTTACTGAGACCGGCAGGTTGCTCGGTCTTTGCATACGGAACTGTAGGATGTTATGACAGAGCTGCCAAAACCTCGAAGGGATTTGGCGTAAGGATTGTACTTCATTCGGGAGAACGAAAGGAGTATCGTCTATAGTCGTGGACGGGTCGGAGACAATACAATCTGTGAACTTGCCAATGTTGACACGTATAGAATGTAGGGCATCTGATAAATTGACATTGCCATCAAAACCACACAACATGAGGAGATCCTCAATCTTGATCTGCCGATATGGCAGACGAGGATGGGTAAAATGAATGAGGAAGTGAAGGGAAGAAACATGCGTGATCGAAGAGTTGGTTTGTTGGGTAGTGTGCCAATAAGCTGCTTTGAGGCCTGTAGAGAGGGTACGCTGCACTAATCGGAGAGATTTGATGGGTAGGTGACACAACTGCGTCATTCAGTGTGTAACAGAGCCTTAGCTCTGTGAAAAATTTTGGCCGAAATCTCTCCTTGTGTGCAAGCGTACCAAACCGATTTTGGCGTCATAAGCTGACAATCATCAATGCAAGCCTCTGTAGGGATTTGAGCAGCAGCTTGTTCAGTTGCAATAGTCGCTGGGAGAGTTGGATGTGAGGCGTGTGGTGTAGGCGTCAGGGAGATCAGCCGTTCACAGTTACTGACATCCGGGGCTTCAAGTTGGTGGATAAGCAGCAGACAGAGATGGTGTACTTTATCTGTTTGCCAGATACTTGCTTGAAGTCTCGGGTGAGCTGCACGTGCACTATCAGGACAGATGCTAAGGCACCAATCCTGAAGGAAACCCCCAATAAGAATGACTGGAAAATTTCCTAACCAAAGGTGGCAGACATTGGCAAAGGGTTCTTTACATACTTGATTCTCTGCTGCTAACAAAAAGTGGGAGAGTCGCCACAAGGCACATCCTGGCTCAACAAAACTATGTGTCCACGGCTTTTCAGTAATCGTGCAGATGCGTTCTTGTTGGATCGCGAAAGCACATAAATGTTCAGTTCCAACCCCCTGGGGGTTTGTTTGAAAACCAAACATGGAACGATACCAGGAGGACGACTGCGAGGGCTGACGGATGCGTACGGGCTCTCCACCATGCTTGAAAAGCAGACTCTCAAGTGTGTCACGCAAGCGCAATAGATACAGGTGTTTGGCTCGACTAGGACCAAGATATCTCATGTGAGCCGGTTGGTGGGCAAGCCAACAAATAATGAACCCTGTATCAGCTGTTTTGATCGTACTAAGAAGCTGTCGCAAAAATAGGGTAATTCTGTGATAAGTGCAATGATGCAATAGTTCTTGCTGGTAGGTGTCAAGGGCATCACTATTAACAGAAAGAGTACACAAGGCTTGTAAGATTTCTTCATTGAAGAAGATCCATTGCGGTACAGCTGCTTGTTCAGCATAGTCAAGGAGATTAAGGTCAGTGAGAAACTTGATCAAAGGCTCTTTGCCTAGAATGTCAAAACGTTTGTCTCGCCTCTCCTTGTTGGTATTGTCAATGGCTTCTTTGGTGAGATAATACGGCAGTTTCTGTGCAACTATAGGTTGAGCAATTGGAGGCCTATTAACAGGCGACATCACCAAGTGCCGATAGTCAATGTGTCGATAGGGCTCAGGTACAATTGTAATCTGAGTGCTTCTGCCCGTCATTTTGAAGTTGTTTTCGATGGCTTGTTTAAAGGAGACATACCCTTGTCTAACATCATCTGGGGAAGCTACCCCAAAGAAGCATTCGGTTTTTCCTTGGATCCATGCTCGAACGTGGTCAGGCGTGCCAATGGCAAGGCTGATGAGCTTGGGATGAAAGGAATTGCCAACGAAGGAGCGTATTGTTTGCGAGTGTAACATGTGTTTAAGGCGCGAAATAGTGGCAAAGTTGCGGCTAAGACCTGAGACTTGCAAAACCTCGCTATCAGTTAAGAAACGAAAAGGAACTTGTATACTGCTGTTGTGGAATAACGGAAGAACATCACGAAGCGCAGCATCTTTCTCTGGATTAGAAGAGGTTTTGCTGTAGAAGCAACTCAGAAAGCGCCTCCATGCTGGATAATAAATTGCAGGTATAAAGTCACTCCATTGAAAGGCAGGAACGGAACTGTCAGTAAACATGTTTGCCACGACAGCAAAACGTTCATATGTATGCCAATATGAAGTTCTCCACAGTAGAGCTGCAGGGTGGTAGCTAGTCCAGCTGTAGCGAAGAGCGATATCGCTGAGGACTTCAAGGGGTCGCATGAAAGGTTTAATAAAAACATCATGGAACTTCCCTTTGTCCTGGATGGAGAGTGGTTTCCAATCTGCTGGCCATTGGAGGTCTTCATGACACCAAGCTTGTGCATCGGCTGTGTCATGGAGGATGTTGTTTTGAAAGAAAAGACGAAGCCTTTTTGCTGGCGATATTTTAGAAGTGCACCAAGTCATTTTGTCACGTGTGATGTGCGACAAGCCAAGACAGGCTCTGATGAAAGTAAAGTGATCATAGTGCATTGAGCCTGCATTTTCAATAAGAAAGCGGATGTGTGTCTTGGGGAGGACTTTACCAAGCAGATATAGCGCAAGATGCATCGTAAAGAAGAAGACACTGTCAGGACCACAGATACCTAAGCGTCCATGTTCTTGCCCAGCATAGGTGAGGTCAGTACAGGGACTGCCTCCAATGACAAAGACATGACAATAATCACCTAAAGTGACAAACTCTCTTAAGATTCTCGCTCCATCATCAAAGAGAAGGTCGACATCATTCGCATAGAGGAAAATGCCTCCTTTGAGGCTGTGTATCCACTGAACGTCAACAGAGATTCCATGTTTTTCTGCAACCAAGGATCTGAGCGTTTCATCTCTTTCACACAACAAACAGACTTTGGGGCGATAACCAAACTTTTCAATGAGAATGTCTAAGGACGATCCACATCCATCGAACATGCTCAAGACAGCATATGGTGGTTTGGAATCAATACTTTGCATGGGATGGTCAATCGGAGAGGCAGGCGATGAGGGGTGGTCCGCTTGCGATGACTGCGACAAGGATGCTTCAATGGCTCTCAGTTGCTCTACAGGAATGGTGGCATCATTGGGGGGCGGCGGGCATAGCTTCTCCGGGGTGTAAGCAGCCTGGAGTTCGCTCGGATTGAGAGGGACAGGGCCAACAACATCTTTTCGATTCCCAACGTCAATGGCCCTTTTGGTAGCACGTCCTCTCTTAGGAGTAGTTACTTCCCGCTGCCCAAACTTGTTTTTGGCAAGTTTGGGAATTTTGCCACGCGCCAAAGTGGAAGTACGTTTAGGAGGTCGCGTATGACTCCAAGCGCTCGAAATTGTTGCATGTCGGTAAAGGATACCACAAATTCGATCACCTGCTTTAAGTTGTGAGATGCATAGTTGGCTCAGCCCGGTAGCATTGTCATACTTCAGGATAGTAGAGTTGGTATTTTCATGTTCTAACATGTAGAAATGCTCATACGGTTGCTGCTCCCCATTCAGTGGGTCGGGACCCTGATGAATGACTAAGGCAATGCATTGCCAAATTTGCCCACATGAGTGGAAAGTATCTTTGGAAAGAAACTTGTCATAATCTGTTGCAAGCGGCTGCTTATTTCGCAAAAATTGCAGCCATACAAGTCGACAAGGTGAGCAAGAAACAGTGGCCCAGTTGAAGTTACTGGCACATTCTTGGCATTCTTGACAGGCATTCATTCCATCATCTCGTCCATTCAGCAAGAGATGTTCCGACCATGGGAAAGCTGCTTCAAAAAAGACGACATGCAATAAAAGTCCTGTCGGAGGGTTGGTGACTATGAATGTAGCGACATTGTGCTCGACTGTTTTGCAACAACTCCGACAAGTAAATGAGACTCTGGATCCTAACAAGTCATGAAAAGGAGGCGGAATAATAGCGACAATAGACTCATATGTTCTGAGCAAGTCCATATGGGTATCCTTGGGGAGCGTAGACATAGCCAAAGCTAGGCGATAATGGTCGAAATCATCATTCGGTAAATGAGATGCACACGTCCAGCCTTTGGCTACTGCAATCATTGCTCGGTGACCAATATGATTTTCGAAGTTCACCTGCTTGTCCCAGTTTGCTTTGGAGACAATACGCAGAGCTGCCGTATAGTAGCAAGCAGTGGCATTAAGGTTCTCATATAGAGATACAGCCCGTTGAATGTCTTCCTCCCGAAAGTCCATGTTTTGAAGGGAAACATCACGGCTGATCATCTGCTGTATCTGGTGAATATATGATTGCCGACGTTTGTTTTGAAGGATCTCATTGACTGAGTTTTTGTTCGTAGCGCAACAGGAGACATGTTGGGCGTTGATTCCTCGTTTCACGAGATGATGGCTAAGGCCATTACCTCGTTTTGGGACGGGTTTTGCAGTAGGTTTCTTTGTCACCTGTCGACGCGGATCACCAGCGTTTTTCTTGGGGGAAGGTCTACTGTCAAGGATCTCTTCAACAGTCTGAGTTGGCTTGGTTGGATGGACTCGATGGCTTGCTATTTTTGGGGGATCATCTTCAAGCTGTTGTTGTAATTCTTGGTATACCTGCTCACAAAACGAATCAGGAGCTTGACAATTTGCAATTGCTGACACCCCTGCCAGGCCGCAAATCCTACATCTTTTTTTCCACGAGTACGGACGCCGTGTGGGCATGGTGCCCAGGTCATCATTGAAGGAAGGGAAATACAATCAGATGGTGGAGAAAAGGACAAAGACAACCCAACAACAAACCAAACAAAACCAACCGCAGCCCACAGGCCGAGACTCCACCACCAAGTAGTATTTCCTCTGTACTAGGGTGAAACAAGTGAGACGGAGACTGCTGACTATCTATGGGCCTGAATTCACGAAAGAAGAGCATGGCAGCGAGGGTTTGTGCTCTAGCAAAATCTCGAAGAAGTCGTCAAATGGACTTCACATCACTATTACCAGTGACCAGCGGCCACTGTACAGGGTGGCAAAAACATGGTCACAATGCAATCCCGGGCATTAGTATGCTCTAACGCAGGTCTGATCCTTGCCTAAGTGGATCAGTGGTTGCTATGCAGATCACGCCGTGGAAAAGTCCTATCTTGTAGCACAACCCATGCAACTGGTTGCACATACAAGTCAAGAGGCATAGTAGTTGGTGGTGTTCAGGCAGTGGCGGCCATAGCAAACAACGAAAGCCTGCAGGTAAGGGTGCGAAAGGCTCACCCCCCCCAAAGGGAGGTCATCTCAGCACCCTTCGGCGCACAAAGGTGCCAAACGGGGTGTGCCCTAACCTTGAGAACTGCTGCGTCATTGCAAAAGCATTGGTCACATCACTATAGGAGCTGCTTTGGTGTGCTGCATCTGGTCCTGTTCTGAAGGAACGAAGACCCTGTCCGAGTTGATCCACAGTTTTGAAGAAGCTCCTACCCGGCACGAGGCACAAAGTATCATTCATGACGCAATGGCCGACTTCCCACCCACAAGATTTGTCGAGCTCTCGACTTGCTGGCACCACACCGTTCTGACCCTCGCGAAACGGGGGTCTCGGCTTCACTTGGTTCTCTTGTCAAGTGTCGCCAAGCGCATCGTATTTGACTTCGAGAAAGACCAGGAGAAGTAGTTGGAGATGTTTATATACAAAAACAGTATGTAATATATTTACGGAAAACGAGTCCACTGTATATCTAGGTATCAAGATTTCGCTTATGCACCATTTGGCCAAACGACAAAAGTCACTAAAAGCATTTACTTCATCCTGTTACAGTCCTCTTTTACCACTTGTGGTTTTGAAGTCATCTCACCAAATTTAGAATATGCTGAAACATGGTTGCGCAATCCCTGCAAGCTCCCCCCGGATATCCCGCAGCCAAAGCTGCCACCTTAATTAGGTGGGCTATCCCCTCGCGGTCAAGACCGGATCGGTCAGCATACCGAAACAGTGGCTTTTCAAGCTCCGCACCTCTCCATCGATGAGGTTGGAGTGCTTGCAGTGTGGCCAAAGCCTCAACTGGGCACAGGTCTCCACCGGAACGGTGGTGTGAACGGGCTTGCCCACGACCGAACTGGTCTGTCTTGGAGGACCTTCTTGGTATAACTCTTCATCAAAGGCGTCCGAATCGGGCCCATCAGCGGAGAGGAGCTCCACCCACCGGGGTTTTTCAAATTTGTCACACATGAAGAAAGCATTGTGCTCTGCCTGCACCCACTGTTCAATATCTCCCCAATCCAGGGGGGTAAATCGTTGCAGTTGCAGAACAACACAATTAAGGAAAACTTCTTTGCCAATTTGCGTGAGTCGTGGCGGAAGCCACATACAATTTAAGGCTACACAGTGGGCAAATGTGGCAGAGAGTAGAGCTGTGATTTCTGTGCCCATGAGGTTGACCTCCACAAGTCTTTTGCAATTTTCACAGGCCCGCGGCCCGATATTGTGGAAGTCACTCGGCAAACAGAGCTGTTCAATGCCTGCGCCACAAAATGCACCTTCAGGCAGCGCTCGAGGTTTGTTAGTATGGTCCATGTCAAAGGTGATGGTTGTAAGCGTGAGTCAACTCTCGAATGCATATTTGCCTAGCTGTGCCCCTGGTGCCAGGACGTTGCTGTCCTCTGTTTCGTGACTGACCCCAACTCGACCTAAGGGAGCAGCACTCCGCAAACACCCTTCGGCTGTATTGGACACACCCCGGGGCAACCCAGCTCACCATATAGTCCAGAGAGACTCGCACAGGATCCATAGCTGAAGCTACATCGTCGTCATCCCCCGCAAGAATTTCATCAAGGAAGGAATCACACAAATTCATTCCTTCCTCTATGTTCCGAACCTGTTTTGTCAAGCTTACATCACACCCAGACTCAAGGTCAATTCCCAGGCCGACTATCCGTAGCCCTTTGGCTCAAGACATATCGGCTCAAAGCTCTCAGTAATAATCTGTTGAGCTAGGAGGTTCAAAGACTGCTTCTTAAAGAGAAGAAGTTGTCTCCGGGCCGGTACGCGTAGTTAGGTTAGTTGCACTTAGAACCTGTGCATCTGCTTGTTGTTATTTATTTGCATTGTGCAGTGTCCTTAGACATTGTACAACTTCAAGTGGTGTCCTTAGACACCATTTGATCGCAACCTTTTGTCCGCCACCCCTTGCAAGCACTCTCAAAGGGTGTCCTTAGACACCTTTTGAGCTTCGTTATTAGGCTCTGTCTTCTCCTTGAGTCTTTTGATGCGAAGGGAATTCTTGCACAGCTTGCCATTTTCGTGCTTTAGGTCAGCTTTATTGTAAGTTTTGCCTTCGACACGTACGCTTGCTTGACTGGAGTTGTGTCCTTAATCCAAGCTAGACCTTCGGTGTGGTGTCCTTAGACATTGCACTGTGAGGCCTTTTCGTTAGGTATCCAAGTTGTCTCTCTCGAGTGGTGTCCTCAGATACTGTTTGAGAATAGGTGACTCTATTGATACCCCGTCTTTAGGTCCGCATTTTTTGTTTTCGAAGACAGTGAACCTAATGCTGAGTAAAGATACTGCAGATCTGTGAGAAACTTCGAATCTTTTCCATAATTAGGCTCAACAATGCTAAGAAGAGCCTGACTCGGGTGGTAGGGCGATCTGATGTACAAGGAAGTCATCTT
>CAXAMN010021695.1:0-23134 GCA_963970005.1 Durusdinium trenchii
ACACGACCTGTCTGGGACTGCCGTACATGCCGCCCCATTGACCCCCCAAACACCAGCCCTGGCCCTTTCTCGGCCGTCCGTCATGGCAGTCCCATGGATCGTCGTGTCTGGAGTACTGATTTAAACAGGCCCCGAAGCATCCGTGGGTCCAACAAGTGAACTGCTCTGCACTGGGCCAGTCGATCGATCCCGTAGATCCATCGAAACCAAGTGGACGAGGACGTCCACTCCCATGCGACGAGCCGTGCAAACGCCGGACGATGACTCGAGTCGGACGAAGGTTCTGAAGCTGCACAGGGGGGATTCCAGCCACGATTTTTGCAGGGTCTGTACCAAAAGAACCATGGTTGCACGGACTTGAGACTACGAAACCAGGTCAACCATTCTTCGAATGGCCTTTCAGCGAGCGGCGAGCGGCTAGCGGACCTTCGGTTGAGCCTCGGCACGGCATGCTTTACATCTCGAGATCTCTCTCTGCATGGAGACCCTGCAAAGTCTCCCGCAGACAGTCGGCACGGCCTTTTTTTCGGTGTGCGGGACTGGGCGGTGTGCGGATCACTCATGGTGCCGGCGAATTTGCAGGCCTAAAAGTGGCCGTGAAACCCATACTTCACATACCAGGGCCCCCGAAATTTCGGTGTGTCCGCTCCTTAAAGGTTTTGGGGTGTCTATTAACCACCGGTTTAGGGGGGCCCTTAGTATAATCTTACAGCGTCACATCTGGTCACAACTCACCAAGGGACCACAAGGGGATTAGCAGGTGTTCAGGGAGCTCGCACATGCGCGAGCGGAAGTGCTCGGTGAAGAGCTCATGCTCTGGGCCGAATTTCTTCCGGAGCTTCTCGCAAAGCGTTTTCTTTCCTCAGATCCGTTTTCAACCGACCATGTTTCTTCCGGTCCATGTAAAAGCGTGGGCATCCTTACGGCAGCAAGCCAAGAGATGCGTGCAGTAATGTGCAAAAGAGCACAGCATCGCACAAACATGCACCCCGAACAAAGTAATAATATATATATTATATATATATAGACATATCGGAGATTGCCGTAGTAATATATATATATATATTATGGTGGTAAGTGCACGCAAAATAAAATAAAGTTGCTTCTTCCAATATCTCCCGATTCATGTCCACTCAGTCTTTCAGCAAAGTTCCTGACCTGATTGAACGTTGGCTTTGGTGGTGCTCTAGGAGAGTCTAGCCACAAGAAAAATCTCAAGGTGTCTGCAACTACCCAGAAACTTCCAAAATGCAACAAAAAAGACAATCACTGAGACAATCCATTGCACATGCCGCTCATATGTGTTTGGTACTAGGCGGGTGGTCGCCCAGTGCCGAAACACTCCCCAAACTTCCGCAATGGGCTACTAGCCGCTACTAGCCCCTCATAGCAATGAACTGAACAGGGTCGCGTCCTGCATTGTTGGTAGGGCTCATTGAGGCTCTCTGTTCTGAATGGGTTGCGGGCCAACGCCCCTCTTAGCCCTCCGACTTCGGGCGAAGATCAAAAAAGTGTTTGACTCTTGACTCTGAATCTCTGTGAATCTTCATGAATCTTCCACCCTCCCTTCGGACACATCGAGCAAACTGATGAGAGAAACTCTTCTCCAAATACCCCAAGCTTTGGAAAAGCAAAAAGATGCAAACAGCATCGAAAAGCAAGCAAGCATTATCATTGGACCTGTAGCTGGATAGAAAAATGATGCTGCACAACTTCTGCCAAGCTACCTGGATGGACGCCCCTCGTACTCATGCTTTGCAGGACGGCGTAGCCTGGTCTGACTTGACTTCCATGTCAGTCAGGGCAGGTGTCTAATTGGAGAGGAATACCTCCAGCGGGAAACACGGGAAACAACTGCGTTCAATCATCAATAAGCATATATGAAAGCAAGGGGAATGAAGAGAATGGTCAAGTGTAGAAGCCCCCGCCACCATGGAAATTCCAAAGAAGGTTTGCTGAAGTCATACAAACAAGCAGCCCCAGCTTGGGAACCACTCGGGCGCCTCCTGAAAACAAGTGCATCCCAAAGCATCTTGCCACTTCTCAGGAGGCATATGGCCACTGCTCAGCAGCATGGGGCTGTGAGGGCAAAGCTTGGCCGCCTACAGCAATTCAGTCCGGTGGATGATGTCTCCACAACCAACCAGCGAGCTTCAACTTGCCACATGTGTCAGCCAAATCCAAGCGACCTGCGTGCCTCCCACACGGCCTGCGGAACCCCATGCGCGTCCTTAGACCAGCATCCGCAGCAGCAGAACTCCAGTCAGCTCGCTACAAACGGGTGGTCATGCGGACCTGTGCCGTGCCCATGCCCAAACACTCCATATTTATCCATATTTGCTTACATTGGGGTGGTTTCACGAGTGAAACCACAAGTATATGTTCCATATATTACATGGAGTGTCCAACAGAAAGGGTGACGTCCAACGGAAGAAATGCCACGCACCTGGTGGAGGCCCAGAAATCCCGTCATGCGCACAAAGAGGATGCTCACTGGTGTGGGCTTGAAGAGGCACAAATCCGAAGAGCTTTGAAGCTGCCTGGTGGAGCCATGTGGCATGAGTAGCTAGTCTTCTCTCTTGGTTCAAAAGCCGCACCATCCCGCGCCACCCCCTCACTGAAGAACCCTATTCTAATTGTAGAAAGTCGTCCCTCCTATGATGGACCTTCCAATGTTTCAGCGCACTTGGTGTCACCCAGGTCAGCCCTTGGCCGTGTCACCCCTTCCGGTGCTTATGCAGGGTGACGCCCGTCCCAGCGGCCGGCCACAAGTCGGGGAAGCAAACGCTCTTCGCCAAGAGGGGCGAAGACCTGAGGGCCCGTGACCCAGAGCGGAGCGGGTCACGGCCGTTGGGAGCGTGACCCGAGCCGTTGGGGAGCGAGGAAGCCGACTGGGAGTAAAGCTGACTGGGAGTCGCTGCAACGATTGAATTGGAGGTGCTTGAGGAACTGGGATAATAGTTGCTCCAGAAGGGGAAAGGGCAAATAAGCCTTCTTTCATGGTCTTGCCGGACTCTGCTTGACTTATCTGATGTCTCAGCTACTGATGTCTGTCTGCTACTTCTGAGATCTTCAGAACTTTATCTCCAAACATCCTGCTGCACTTCCACAGAGTTGCACACATGTCCTGAACGCCGCTTCGCCACTCTTCCTCCGCCTCGATGGGCTCATAGGGTTCCGCACACGGGGCGAACACCAGGCAGTTCACCGAGCAGCCCAGGCGCGCTGCGGCCTCCACCTTATGATGTCCATCCAGCAGAATCCATGCCTTGGGCATGGTGCGGGCGTGTGAAGGCCTAGGCATACAGGATGGGTTAAGTGTTGAGCCGACCAAAGCATACAGGATTTCTTAACCAAAGCACACGGAAGCAAGCCTGTGCTTGCTGTTCCCGACAGGAGGACGTTGGGAAGATGTTGGGAAGATGCTGATGGATGCTGCTGGTTCTTTTTAAGACCGGCGTCCATGTTTTGGGGTTCATGGGCCTGGCTCAAATGACTCCTACAGCAAACTCCACAGGTGCGCCAACAGCGACCGCACCCATAGCAAATGGTACCTCTCAGGGACTGCCCTACCATGCCCGAGCAAGTAGATGGTTCCGTCTGCATTCGTTTACCATCCTTTACCCAATACGCAAGTCCATCACAGAAACATACAGAAACAACAGTCCCTTCTTGACCGGTTGGCCTTGAGCCATTCTTGAACATTCCCCCGTTGGCCTCGAGCCTCAATCTAACTTGCAAGCGCAAGGCGTCCGACCTCGAGAGGGCCTCCGAGGCGCCTTCATCCTCCTCTGCATGTACTTGGCGTCGCACGCCTCCGCCGCTCTCTTCTGCTTACGACGACCCCCAGGACCGCGGACGCTGTCCGGCTCGTCGGGCAGCACGGCGTGAATCTCGCCGTGGTTGAAGAAGTCGAAGATGAGCGCCTCGTCACCACCAAAAAAGGGAGACAAGAGCGTGTCGTGCTGTCGTTCATCATGCATCCACATCTATACTAATAGGAAAACCTCCTAGCTATTTATGGGCGGTTCTGTGCCAAACCACTGCTGGAACCCAGTGTGCGCAGGTACATACGGTAGGCCGCAGGAAAAGCGTTGTGAGCACCATGCACATGTCATGCACATGTCTGTTGTAGCATCCATGCGTTCTCTGCACATCGGTGATCGTTCGAGAAAGGTTCTTGCTGTGATACGATGTGCTGTGGATACTGTGACGAGTCTTCAAAAGGCAGCTGATGTGATTTGTGGGCACCCACTCACTCACTCACTGACCACCCACTCACCCTTGTACTGTCGCGTAAGTGTAGAATTGATATATATATATATATTTATTTATTTATTTTGTATTTACACACGGCGATCTGTTGCCGGTGTTTGTTCTTGGCTGGGGGGCGAACTGCGGTTCTCGAACGAACCGCTAGCGGTCTCTGCTTGTTCGTGCCTGCTGCGGCGAGTCGGCGGCGACTCGAAGCAGGTCGTCATGACATGCAGTCGTTGAAGCAGTCGTCGAAAGGTGGTTGGATGTGGTTGGGTTTGGAAAGGACTCTCCTTCTTGGAGCATGCTCCCGTTCGCCCAGCCGGTTCGCGTGTGTGTCTCGATCCCTGGCACGTCCGGGGATCAAGAACCGGCCGCCCGGGCACCGCCAAGGCGCTCTACTGGGCAATGCATCTGCCGTCTTGCGTGAGCCGAAAGAAATAACCGAACTAGTATATGTGACTCTCTGAAACATAGGTCTTCGTTGGTGTGCCCCGGTTACTGATGACATTTCACCTGCAAAATCATTATCGTCATGTTTGGTAGCCGTTTGGCCCCATTGAATGAACTGGAACAAATTCTTAGGGAAGAGCTGGAAAAGATGGATGTTCAGTCTTCAATGAGCTCGACATACGAGCCAAGCTTCTTCTTCTTCTTCTCCTTCTCCTTCTTCTCCGTCTTCATCTCCTTCTCCTTCTGCTTCTGCTTCTCCTTCTTCTTCTCCTTCTCCTTCTTCTTCTCCTTCTCCTTCTCCTTCTTCTTATCCCTTCTTCTCCTTATCCTTATCCTTATCCTTCTGCTTCTCCTTCTCCATATCCTTCTCCTTCTGCTTCTCGTTCTTCTTCTCCTTCTCCTTCTTCTTCTCCTTCTCCTTCTCCTTCTTCTTCTTCTCCTTCTCCTTCTCCTTCTTTTTCTTCCTCTCCTTATTTTGCTTCTTCTTCTCCTCTTGCTTCTTCTCCTTCTCCTTCTCATCTTTTTTCTTTGTATTCTTCTTCAGCTTCTTCAGTTTTCTTCGTATTCTTATTTTATATTTATTCAGCTTCTTCTTATTAGTACTATTCTTCTTCTTCTTCTTATTCAACTTCTTCAACTTCTTCTTCTTCTTCTTCTTCTTCTTCAGCTTCATGATTCCCGTTTCTCAACTCATGATCATCCTCCCAGGCACCGTGGGTCGGCGAGGGCTTCCATCGGCCAAGGCTTGCTGGAATTGCCTGGCTCGAGGCATCCGATTCTCGTTCTCCGCTCCGGCGTTGACCACTGAGGATTTCTTGGTGGAAGAAATCACCGATCTAAATTGTTTTACGTCGTACCATGTTGGCACAGCCCATCTTTTCGTGCTAGAACCCCAGAACCGTTTCAGAAGCAATCATCGTCGCGGGTGGGGAGACCCGGCAGGCTCATGTCACCAGACCTGCGGGTGCATGGTCCTAGGACGGCGCCCCCGAAGAGGACAACACCTGGAGGGAGAACAGGTGTTCTCCTCATGTCACCAAACAGAGAAAACCCAACTGTAAACTGCTTGAGGAGGGGAGGGTCGTTTTCAGACGGAGAAGAAGCATGGAGCAAGTTCATGCCAACACTCAGCATGTCCAGACTGTGTCTGGCCATGGTCCCTTCATGGAAATGTCATATATGTCCTAATCCAAAACACTGTCAGCAATTCGTGGTGGAACATGTGTGTCCCATCCCACATGGGTGTCCTGCACAAAATCTCTCTCTCCAACTCTCGCGAGCACCAAGCTGGCAGGTGGCTGAGAGTAAAAGTCCACCCTGTTCGAATCCAAGTGCTTCTGAGTCTTCAGCAAGAGGTTCACATTCTCCGGATCGAAGTCCTCGCACCAGGACTTCGAAAGGGATCTCTTCCAATGTGCCAGGTCCAAAACAGGTGATAAGACTAAGTCGACTAAGTCTAAGTCTACCCCGTGGAAAACTAACATGCACCCTAAAAACCACTGGTTGGTAGAGGAAAAACAGCCTTTCAGGGTGCCATTCGACCCGGGTTCATGTTAGTTTGGAGTGCCATTACTCTTCGATCGAGATGATCGAGGACCTGGAAGTCGAAGCTGACTCGGAAGTGACAAACGATTCTCTTTGTTGGCCAAGCTTCGCCATTGTCAGGCACCGACAGGTAGAGCTCATTGGGCCTGCCACGGATCTTCTTCAGCCAGTTGGTCTCCTCCAGCGCATAGACCCCCGTCTCCTCGTAGGCTGTCCAGGTCTCCTGTGCCGCCATCTCGCGGACGTCGCGGTTCAGCGGCACCAGCGAAATCCCTAGAAGTCGTGGCCCACCAGAGTTTTCTTTATTTATAGCACCGAACACCCATTGTGCTACTAGGGGTTTTACACTACACAACCAGATCGTAAACATGGTCTAATGTCTTTGACTTCCAGGGAGATCTATAGGGAGCACGAAGGCGAGACATGTGAAAAACGATCTTTGGACAATGTCCAATGCACTCCAAACGTGAAGTGTTGAACAGCGGGTGTGCCTCTTGGAAAACACTTCCCGCGAACGCAGACTCTCTTGTGCCTTTAAGACTCTCGTCCTGCAGAAGGGCCACATCATACTTGCCATCCGGAAAAAGCTTGCTGATGGTGGACAACGTCTTGGAATTCCTCAGGTGGACGAGGAACCGAGAACCAAAAAACTGTGACACCGTCGTCCTTTTTCGAGATGAAAAGCAGCTGTTTTGTGGCAAAAGGGGGCAAGAGATTCACCAGCAAACAAAAGAAGCTTCACATCTGGTCCACAATGAGGTGCAAGACTTCCATCACATCTGGTGCGTGCTTGGGGTCCAAGAAGCATCTCAACCTGAGCTATGGACGCATACACGGGCCCCCCCTGCCACATGTTCCGCAAAGTGTCCTCCCTTAAGATCCCTTCAGCAAAAATGGACACACACGAAGCTGTTTGGGAAGATGAGGACTTCTTGCAATGGCAGGTAGTAATTAGCTGTTAGACGATGTTAGACTGTTAGACCAAAACGGGTGTTTCAACTCCAAAAGGATCCCCTTTCGAACTGGCCTGCTCACATCCTTCTCCAGGCCCATCCAGGCCCAAACAAGCTGAGCCACCTCTCCCCCAAGGCAGCGACCTCTCCCGTGCAGCCAGCGCCCGTGCAGGTCTCCAGATTGTTGCCATCCAGCAGATTCAGCTCATCTGCATTCCTGGGAAACCGCTTGCGAACTGCTCGGGCCGGATTCCGAACTGCTCGCGGCGTGAGTCACGCCAGACACACCTTCTTAAGGAGACGACTGAATCTTCGATCGAAAAGGATGAGAAAAACATGAAAAATCAGGATTGGAACTGGCCTCGGGCTGGGACCGCCTTTGCGGAAGAACAGGCCCACTGTGTCCATGTTCAGGTCACAGAGCTCCTGTCGCCGCAATCACGGACTCTTTGGACTCCAACTCCACTGCCAGTCACTTACATCCACTGCCTACCGGCAAAAAGGCATGATTGATTGTATAGCCCTGCCATGTCCAGAGAATCACAAAGAGGACGCGTGTTCTGTAACCACATCCAACAGGGTTTCCGCCTTGGAGACGGACCACCACTTGTTAACTACAGCGACGGTTGGAGGTTCCGCGGCGAGACGGCCGACCCCGACGGCGCGGTTTCCGTTGGGCAGATGGGTTCGACCGACTCGGGGGTGTGCGGGGCATCTGTTCGCCTCACCCCAAGGTTCTTCGGAGGTTGAAGAAGCCTAGTTCGACTATCCCAGTTCGGTACTACAGCAGGGTCCTTTGTCAGGTCACTTGAAGGTTCTTCTCCCCACAAATTTGTCCCGAAAGCCGTCTTCGGTCAACTGGGGCAGAAGAAGGTCCCAGATGGTCCTCTCCAAGCAAAGCGAAATGCCTGGAACTGCGTGCCGTTGGGACACCATTCAAATTATGAGCTGGCCCTGTCTGTGGTGTGTGGTGCATTGGTGGACAGTTTTGTGTATCGGGTGCGTCGGATGAGCGCAAACTTCAAGTTCGTGAAGCCCCATGTGGGCATCGATAAGGAAGAAGACTACTAGTATGCTGATTGGCTGAGCCGTGCATATGCCTTGTGAAAAAATAAACGTGATTGTTGGCGCAGCACCTTGCTCGTCGTTTTCAAACGGTCACAAAGGATATTAGTTTAAGCCTTTGGGTTAAGGAAAGGGGTGACAAATAAAACTGAACAGAATCGCCTGCTACCGATCAAACATCACAGCAGAAATGAACCCGAAAAATGAAATCTGAGAACTGGGCTTCTCACTTCTCACAAATCTTAACTGTTCTATGCCTCTCTAGTCTCCAGTGAATAAAACCAATATATATATATTATAAAATCTAAACTATACTCATACATATAAATATATACATATATATATATATACTGCGTGTTGATATTAACCTTGAACCCGGGAAGGTTTACAAAGCTATCCAGTACTCCACTCAGAATCAAAAGGACACGCGACCTTTTTCCTCCAATAGGGGCACTTGAGCCAAATAGTTGGCGGTCAAAGTATACGGTCTGTACATGACATATTATATACCCATCGCTGCACTTCCATTGACACCCCCCATGTATCCCATGCTTTCAGCTTTGGATACAGACGATTAAATTCAAGGGTAAGTGTGCTGTGCACCAGGTTTCGAATTGATTCGCGAGGCCAAAATGGACTCTGCACTACGCAACACTAACGGAACTAAGCGGATTTTTACATATGAATGTGTGAGTAGACCTATTGGCTGTGCATCTGAATTTGTGAACGATGGTCGAATTAGCCACGCTCAGGAAAAACTCTCAGTAGATCTTCGTCATGAGGTAGTCCGAAGCTCTTGTGACTTTCTCAACTACAAAATTAAAATGTTCATGTGATGATACTCTTACGACTGACAGAGGTTCATACTTGGTAAGTTGAATCATAGGTGAGAGCTTGTGGTGATATAGCTGCTGTAAACACACGTTTAAGGCTTACAAGCATGGCCAGCATGAATGCTTGGAAGGCCGAAGATCTTCTGCAAGAGGTCCATAGCTATGCAGAACTGAGCAGGAAGAGGCCTGATTCCCAAATGCTTCATACTGCTTGGGGTTGTCTGGAGGCCAGGCTGCAGGCACAAGAATTCTTGTCCTGCCAAGCCTACCTTCATTTGATGGACGAAGTTGAGAAGATTGAAATGATGCCATACAAAGTAAAGATTGTGGTCAAAGGGGTAGTAACTCACAGGGCCCACAGAAGCTAGTCACTGGCTCCCAGTCTGTGGCATCCATCAGTGCCCACCTCACAGAGAGTAACTGGAGGCATCTCCTCTACATGGATGTGATGAAGATCACTGCAGCCAGATTGAGATCCA
Organism: Durusdinium trenchii; assembly: GCA_963970005.1. Taxonomy (NCBI): domain Eukaryota; class Dinophyceae; order Suessiales; family Symbiodiniaceae; genus Durusdinium; species Durusdinium trenchii. Next base: position 9,583 of record CAXAMN010021695.1, read on the forward strand.
TTGGCCTAGTGAGCCTGACAGAGCAGACAAAGAAACCATGGTGGCTTCATGCAAGCCTGAAGGCTTGAAACATTACTCTTAGAATAGCCAGTGAATGCTCATCAAATCTGCTTTGTTCCCGGTGGGACTGGTTGGCAACCTCCCACGTATCATATTTCTTGATGTCCGGTCTCAATGGTTTCTTGATCACTGGCTTCCATTCACTCCTTGTTGAGTACACTGCTTCGTTGAAGATGATCTCACTGATGTCATCATCAAATGTTGTCTTTCTGTTCTTCATGTCTTTCACCTTCACACTAGCTGAAGTTCCTTCATCGTCGGATTCCTCCAAGAATGAGTCCCCCACTGCTGGCGCTCCAGGCTTCACCTTCGGCTTCAGCTTCGGTGTAGGTTTTGGCTTTGGTTTATCCTCACCAGTGTCGGCTGCTGCAGAAGGGTTCTTCTTGGGCGCCGCCTTTGGGTCATGATCGAATTTACATTCCTTTCCCTTAGGACAATTCCCTCTGATCCAATTCCAACATGCAACCTTTCCTTCACGTTTCGGTGAAGTACGTCTTGATGGGGTTCTTGGCTTCTTGTGGCTGTATGGACACCCTTTTCCCTGGCTACAATTCCCCTTGGCGAAGAATTTGCAAGGAATCTTTTTCTTGTCTACGCTTGTACTTCTGCCTCTATCTTTGCCGTCACCTTTACCCTTTCCTTTCTTGTCCTCAGGGCGCTTCTTCTGTTTCCCCTATTCCCCCTGACGGTTTCGGCTTCTTCTTCGGCTCACTTGGCGCAGCCTTCACCTTAGGTGCTGCGCCACTTGGCTTGAGGCTTTGGAAGATGTTGGACGCGTTCTTGACAGCTTTCTCCTTTTCCAGGAGCATCTTGTCTTCTGTGGTCTGTCTTTCGATGTGCCTCCGGACGATGTCACAGAAGCTCTGATACGACTTTTTGGGATCTCCTTCATTCAGGCTGTTGTACGTGCATGTCGTAAGACATCAGGTTGGGGTTCCTTATCTCCCTCCACAATAGGTCTCGTAAAGTGTCATCGCTCGGGATGTCTGATGGCTTCATTCCTGCTAAAACGCTAAATTTTCACCCAAGTGTGGAAGAAAAGTGATAGGTTCCTGTCTCCCTGATATTCGAATTGGTACAAGTGCATTGATGCACACATAACTTCAACGTTGGATGTTGTCTTGAAGTTGAGAAGTATCAGCGCTAGAACTTCTCTTCTCTCCCCTTTAGGAGCATGGATGTCCTGCCCTTGGCATTGATACGGGTCGTCAGCTTCATAGCAACATTATTCCCTTCTTCTTTGGAATCAGAGACGACCTTGGTCAGTGCTAGGCCCGAAGTTCCCCTTCAAGTTCCTGTATTTGATCCTTGCGCCTTCTTGTCCATCAAGGCCGGGAGTCTTCAAAAGAATCTCTCGTTTCAATGCCCTGTTGGCATATTGATAATGTTGCGTTTTCATCTCCTTCTCCTTGATCTCCAGTTTGTACCTGTGGATCTCGGTCTTTTGATCAAAGTCACGTGAACTCATCTCTGCAGCTACGCTAAGTTATGATCCTTTGACGATGGCTAACTGTCCTCGGAGATGCTCAACCATTCTTTGTTCTTGATACTAATTATCTCGTCAGCTAGTTGCATCTGATGTACCTCACTATTCCATTGTCTTTCTCTTTCCTTCTGGGCCACCTCCAACATGTTGCTGTTCTCGTCTTGCAGTTCCGACATTCGTTCCTGAAGGCCATTCGCAACATTGATGATTGCCAGATTCTCTTCACGTAGGCTGTGGGCGCGTCGATTGGCAGCGTCAGAATTCTGATTTTAAGCTCTTGGATGTAGCGAAGAGCACTTTGCATCTCATGGGTCATGTCTCCCATCTTGGATCTCACTTCGTCAAGCTGAGAGTGTTCCTCATGACTTTCTTGAGCAGTTCTTGGTACTTTGAGTATATGTGATCTGCCAATGATTCAGCAAGTCGGAGCTTCCGTTCCAGTTCCTCAATTCTACTAGTTGCTCCTTCATCTTCTTGCATCATCTCTTGTAGGTGATTGTGCATAGATTTGTTGCATCTTGTCAGCTGCGAAATTTCTCCTCAAATTCAGAATATAGTCTTGCATAATCTTGCATATCCATCGTGCAGGCAACTGTATTCATCATTCAGATATTGGTATGAAACTCTGGCTGGTCGTAGCTTCTCAATGAGTTGGATCTCTCTCTCTCTCTCTCTTCGATGCCTTTCGCGTCTTCGGTCTCAACTCTTTCAATACTTCTCTTTGGCGATCTGTCCATGTTCGTTCTTGGCGATGTTGATCTCGTAAATCTCTTCAATGTCCTCTTTGCGTTGCCTATTATCCTTGCATCGGATCCAACAGATGTCGTCTCCGGTGGAGCGACTCTGCCTTCGCCTATACTTGTGATCCTGTCGGCATGGTCATTGCTGTAGCATTTGCTGAACTTGCACCCGTCAATGATCCTGGCGACGGTTGAGACATAGCTCCTCGATGTGCAGCGAAGGAAAACTGTTCACTTCTCTTTCCTCCAGAACTAGACATTGCAGGTCAAACGTCGGCAATCTTCACTTTTGGTCTCTTTCAAGCTCGTAACCTCGAAGCGGCTACGGCTGATAACCTGCATGTGGATATTAACCTTGTAACCGGGAAGGTTTACAAAGCTATCCAGTACTCCATTCAGAATCAAAAGGGCACGCGACCTTTTTCCTCCAATAGGGGCACTTGAGCCAAATAGTTGGCGGTCATCACACAAAGTATACTGTCTGTACATATTATATACCTATCGCCGCACTTCCATTGACATATACAGTATATATTCAGACTATATCCACATTACACACTCCTTTCCCAACTTCCCTTTCCATTGTTTCCATCACTTCTAGGCCACGGTGCCCATTGACCTGCCATGCGGCAGAGCCGGACACTTCCAGCTGCAAGAGTGCCGGCGAATTCTTGATCACCAAGCGGATCCTCGTGTCCAAAACGGGCACCGCTCCGGGGGGGAGCACCGCTCCGGGCTCCGGCATGGCGGCTTCGTAAGGAAGCGACGGAAGCGGGGGGATTTGTTCGTGCACGGCACGGATCCAAGGGGTGGAAAAATGTTGAAAGGTCTCGGGGAAAAACGAAACGAAAGGTGCACAGGGCCAGGCAATTCCAAGGCCATTGCTTTTGGTCAGTGATCCATGTGAGCAGTTCATGCTCGGCTCCGACGGCAGCTCCGGGGGAGAATCTATTCATCGATCATCACCAAACATGGACGAAGTGACCTACCAATCCCGCCAGCCTCTGCTTGGTGGTGGGTGCGCCAACGCCCCAGCCCCAATGCACCGAAAAACCCTAAACCCTAAAACCCGCTCAAGACCACCAGGTCGACTCTAAAACCACTTCAAGAAGGACCCACACACACACACAACTTCTCACAAGCTGCCGGTTTTCAGCAGCTAAGCGCACCCAAGAATCGCCGCATGACGTGTCTTGGGCGTCTGCGGCCTCGGTTCGGCCTCTTCTCCTGGTTTTTCCTTAGCTCTCACGTTCCACATGAGCATTTCTTTTGACTTTCCATAGGCGAAACTTGGGCAAAAGGTCTGAAACCGGTGGGGGTTGCTCCCACACATCCTTTGGAAGTTAGTCAGGGAATGATCCTCGGGAGGCTGGAGGCTTCACAACCCATGTTTGGTCAGGGGTCTCCTAGAATAAAGGGCTGGAATCGACGGACTAGGTTCTCTCACATCCTTGATGTCGTCCTCCTCCTCCTTAAGCTCCCCGTCATCGCTCAATTCTTTGCTCAACTGAGCAGTGAAAAAGTTGGCAAAATCCTCTTGAAGGAACTTGCCTCCTGATCCTGCGGCCTTGGGAAAGATGTGCTGGAAAACCCTCTGTACCGCATAATCCACCGCTGGCGCCATGCCCTTGAAGAGCCGTCGCAGGCTTAGCAAGGTAAACACGCCCAAGGAGGAGCCGAGAAATTGACATAGAGCCAGAGTGCCAAAGGCCTCCCAACAAATTGGCCGAACCACGTTCTCGAGCAAAAATCAAAACCCTTGCAGAGTTTGGGCTGTTCATGAGCAACAATCACTTCGCTCAACTCGCAACAGTATCCAATTCGAGCCTCAAGTGCCCCAAACAACGCACTTGAACCGCTATAGGCAGTTGCTTGCTCAACTCGCGAGCGACAGTTTCTTCACACAGTCCCGCGCGCGCCTGCAAACATGCCTGGAGGGCCTTGCTTGCATCACTCTCAACCCATGGTCCTGACAAGGCCTCCCAGCGTGCCACAGCACTGCGTGCTCGCCAGAGCCCATCCCGCCCCAACTCCTCGGCGAGAATACCACTCGAGTGCCACAACTACCCAGCAAAATCATCCAAATCCCCTCCAAAATTCTCCCTTTGACACCGCTCTGCTAGTAACAAAGGGCATCACTACCAGGAGCAAGAAGCTATGAAAGTAGCTCCTGGCATTACTAACCAGAAGCTACTAGGAACAGAGTGCATTACTTCACAATCCCTCGAACTCAGCTCCAGGACTCCGAAGGAACCTCGAACTTCACCGCCTTCACCACCTCAAGCTGCTGCGAAACCGGTTCTGAACTCCCTCCGCCCCGAAGGACAACGAAGCGAAGGAAAGGGGAAACGGGGAAACGGACCATCCCTGGTTTGCAGGAGCATGAGCGACCAGACCAAGTGGCCAAACCCGAAGAAAAGACGACTGACATATGCTGACATGTTTCTTCAAAGCGGCTGCTTGCCATGGGCTCTCGTGTTTATCTTGGTCTGTGCAACATGGACTGAGGCTGTTACCGCATCTGTGCAAACAAACTAACATAAACTAACTATAGTTGAGACAAGTACAAGTACACAAGTACATCTCGTTGCTAGTCAATCTCCCAGCCGCTCCGTACTCCGGGCCTTCATGTTCAACTTAGCTCATTTTGGTGCTTTGTTTGGCATTGTTTGGAGCATTGGTTGGTTGAACTTAGACTATGTTACTATGGCATCAGCATGGATGTTGGACTGAAATCCCAAGACTGTCCAAGGATTTGCGGGCTCCGAATTTGAGGGGGCACCCTGCTCAGCACCTGCTCTGGCCGCCAGAAAAGAACGATGTCCTGCGCCCAGCAGCATTCACGGCGAAGGATCTCGGTTTCCGCTCGAAGTACTTGCTTCGCAAGTACTCCGAGAGCTGTGTGTCCAGCTCTGTGGGGTTCAATTCCTGGGTTCGGGCTCTCGGGCGGTGTCTTTGTTGGAGAAGGTTGGAGGTGTCTCTCTCTGTGGTCCGTCAAATGCCTCGCCTGATTTGAGAAGTAATTTGTGGGGTGTGTGTGTGTGTGTTGAGGGGCGAATCTTCTCTGACACATACAATTTCATGTTGATGAGTGGCCCCAATGGGGAGAATCTACCACAAGTCCTCTCCAGCAGGTCCACGGCAGCTTGCACAAACTGCCACTGCCCAAGAAAGACAGCACAGAGACAGATTCCATCAAGTAGTGCTTCTGCAAATCTACACTCCGAACTTGCGATTGTCAGCTGAAACCCAAACCTATCCGATCCGAGGAATTCAAAGACCCTTGCAGAATTGGACATTGCACGACCCTCTCCACGCAGCCCGACAGCCAACCGTTTCGAGCCAAGCGGAGTTCCGTGCAGAAGCCAAGCTTCTTGCCCCTGATCCCGGAGCCATGTGCAGAAGTCTTCAAACAAGTGCCTGAAGCTCGGGTCCGTCTGGTCGTGTTTCAGCGCTGAAGAGGCTCTCATGATGCGGCAAGAATAGAGGGGGTGAAATGGTTTTAAATGGTTTTAATATGCACATCATGTACTAGAGGGATATCTGTTGCTAGATTGCTAGATGCTGGTGGTTCATCTGATTGTGGGATCGTCTTCCCTTTCAAAGCCAGCAAAACGAGCAAAGTCGGCACGTCGTGCAGAACTTGTTTGGTGCACTACAAGAAGCCGATAAACAATGGCAAACATCATCTGCCCTTGGCAAGTGGCTTCTTTTGACATACTTTTACAGATTCGCAACGGCATTCTGGCTGTTGCATGCTGTTACGACCCATTCGCAGCACATCGACCTCCACTGCTGTCGAGTCGACTTGCTCCTGGCAGCGGCAACACCCGCTGGACGACCACGACGACTTAGCAAGTGGATGATGAATGATGAGTAGAACCTACAAACGGCGTTCCTCAGTCAACTATGGTTGACCCCAATGATAACTTTTGGTGATGAATGATGACAATGATGATACCAAAAACCAATCGACCACATTGGGGAACATGTTCCATAGCCGTAGTTCAGAAATTGGTATGCACAGGAAGCACTGACTTGCCCCTTTACATTTTTCCACTCAATATTCCAAGGTCAGAAGCAAGAAGCTTCACAAACATGTCTGGGCCTCCGAATGACTGGACTCTTTCAGGAGAGGCAACAACACCCCCATTGAACGCAGCAAGCAAGAAGCAGGTGGCAACCTCTTCTCCTTAGGAATTTCGGATGTTCCAACACCGCTGGTGGAAACGCGCCCGACTTGCGCGAACGCTGGTCGACATGCTCCTGGAATCCTCTTCTACAGCCTTGGTCTCCAGACGTTCCAGGCTCGGCTTCGCAAAGGCCATGGCTGGTGCCGTGAGAAGGGAGCGTTCCGTCCACTGCCGGATGGTGGCTTTGGGATGCCGGATGCCTTGAAGATGGCTGTGAGACATTGTGAGACATCTTTTCCCTTGCATGCCCCACTCAGAAAACGTCATGTTCTTTCCTCCTGATTCTCTGTTTTCCCTCCACTGCAACCCTAGTGACTGCGGCCGCGGTAATCTGAGTTCATGTTACACTTTGTGTATTGCTATAGTTGTGGTTCATGCATTGGTGGTTGGGCTAACCAGGGTGGACGGCAAGGTCTGAGACATGTCTAAAACCTCACGGGACAGTCAACTTTGAGCCGACCCTATCGAAAATGCATGTGCAGCAAACATGGGCAGCATTCGGGCTGGTTTCTTCAAAGGTGCCTTATGCCTGAAAGCGCAGTTCTGAAGCGAGTTCAAAATGTATAACTTCTGATGCCCAGAAGCCCACACAAAAAGAGATCTCCCAAACTTAATCGGATTTCCAAACTTCCAGCTTTCGAAGATGTCCTTGATCAGTCTACTTCTCTACTTCTTGAGTTTTTGTAAAGCCCTACCGTTACCAGTGGGTCAGGGCCTGAAACCAGCGGGCTGGTCCCGCCTGCATCGGAGTCCAGTTTCACAAAGGATGGGACCTGGATTCCCACGGGTGAGAGGCAGCGAATGGGACACAAAGACACGGGCATCATATCATGCACCTTATTATAAAGAATCTATGTACGGAGATGTGTACGGTGCAATATCAACATATACTTGAGAGGAGGGAGACACGAAAGGTAGGACAGCGGGAAGAGAAGAGAACGCGAGTGGCATACTTCGAGCCACAGCAGCGGTCTCCAAGCCCGCATCGTTTTTGGTGTGTGATCTCGGTCTCCATGCCTGTATTTCGTTTTGGTGAGTGGAAACCCATCTCGTTCTCGAGAGGTCTTCCTACCTCGTTTCACAAGCTAAACATGTCATTAACCAAACCATTGCAAACAAATGGCGCATTTGATGCCCATCTCGTTTTCGGGGTGTTCCTACCTCGTTTCGCCAACTAACTCTGACATTGGGCTATAGAAAAGGAACGCCCCTAGACCAATCACCACTACCGCAAATAGAAGCCGTTGCTCATATGCTCTCGAAATGTTCAGAAAGGTTCTTAGGGAAAGAACCTCGCCCCATGGCTCAGATCATCGGTGAGCATAGAATCGGAGCATCATAGGGTTTAAACTATTCTGAAACCAGAAGAGACTCACGAAGACGTTCCCCAAAAGAGAATAGACGTGGTTCACAAAACAAACTCTAGGTATGTATCCCCTCGGGGAACACCTGTCGTGATTAGAATTTCATATGCACTCTGTCTGAATGTTCAAGAGGGTTGCAACTATCCTGAAATCATGAGAGGCTCACGAAGACGTGCTCCAGGAGAGAATTGAATTAAGAGGCCCCAGGAGAGAAGAAAATAAACTCTAGGTATGTAACACCTTGCGATCCTTTCGGGGAACACAGAGACGCTTACGAAGACGGTCCCCGGAGAGAATGGTATTTTAACGAGAACACATTTCGTAATTCGAATTTCATATGCACTCTTTCTGAATGTTCAAGAGGGCAAGAGGGTTTCAACTATCCTGAAATCATGAGAGGCTCACGAAGACGTTCTCCAGCGGAGAATTGAATTTAGAGGGGGGGGGGGTCTGTATTGAAAAATCAATTCCAAGGGGCGGGGTCTGTATTGAAAAATCAATAGAAGGGGGGGGGGGTTGAATTGAATGATCAATTATTAGACCCGGACTCGCCGACACTTGCTTCGCAAGTCAAACTCAAGGTATCCCCTAAAGGGCTACCTTTCGTGATCAACACCAAGCGCGTGATTGTTCACTTTCACCAGTCACCACTGGTTTTTTACATAAAGTATTCTTTACCGAGGTTCCAAGTGATCAGAATCCCACCATAGACTTCCAAGCGCACTCAAGGCCAACCAGCACCATTTTCATCCGGAGACCTTTGGATTCAGGGAGGTCCCTGGCTCAAATCCCCACTCCAACCGGCAATCTGCCACATAGATCTTCAATGATCTTCTCTCACAAGTTCGAGGCGATGATTTGACGACGATGACCACTTGGGAAAACGGCCACTGGACCTTCTTCACGTCAAAAGCTCCGGCGCGCACGACGCGCGCACGGCGCGCGCGCGCGCGGGTACCGCAGACGCGTCAAGAACGGCACCGCATCGCCGATGAAGGACCGGAGGCCCTTGCGGCCTCGAAGGGTGGGACGAAGAGGACCCCCTCTCCACGGGAAGGAGGCCTATATCAACGACAACGACGAGGCAAAAACGAGTGACACATGGAAGGAAATGAGATGCACATCGGGGCAATGTGCTAATATGCTGATATTCCATTTAGAATAGCAGAATAACCTTTTGACGGCTGTCATGGTTGATAGTAGAAGTCCAAGTGAGACGGTGATAAGTGATAAGTGTGATTGATGGAGAGCACCCCTGGATGGATATTCTCTATCAGGCACGTTTTGCTTCTGCGAGCTAGCATCGACAGGCGGTGGCTGCAGAGAGGCATGCCCTGTTGAGGATACTTCGCAGTCATCCCTGGCCGGAATATGTAGGAGTGTGAAGATTCTCATCATTGCTTTTGGGGCTCTTCCTGAGGTTCCCGGCTGGTGCCTTTGGGAAGCTGTTTCAACAAAACCTGCGGCAAACTGCACATAGCACACTGGGCAAATGATCCATTGATCTCTGCCAATCATGTTCAATCAGACTTATTTGGCAGGCACCTTCTCTCACTTCTCCTTTTTGCTCTCAATCTTTGCAATCCAAAGATGAGGTCTGCCATTGGAAAGAGGTCCTTCTGCGAGTCCTTGGTCGTCTCTGCCAGGCCCAACCGAAAGGCTGAGTGTCCTGGACATGTCGATGGACGCTGAAGATCGTTCCTCCAGCGTCCCTCCATCCGATCAGGCTCCATGGCGCCGACGTGTTCCACATTGGAAGGACCGGTGCAGGGCGGTTAGGAAGAGGACCCACGGGCCCACGTTCGGTGCTTTTGGGAGGATTCTTGAGTGAATTGGACCAGGCACTCCGGTTCATGCAGCCTGCGCAACAAACGAAGGAACCTGCGGTGGCCTTCCCACCCATCGTTGCTATACAGCTCTGGTTGTGATGTGTGTCAACTTCACCTGGGAGGTGGGCCGGGGTAGCAATAAGGACCTGGTATATACTCGCTACTAGCACTCAGGCACTCAGGCACTTGAAACTCATCTTTGACAAGCAACCACCGGAAAAAAAAAAAAAAAAAAAAACATGAATCACGTAGTTTCTGGAACTGCTTTTGCTTGAGCCCACATGTCAGAGCCAAAAGTCATCTGGCAAATTCTGATTTGTCGGTCAAGAGTCTCTCAGGCTATGCTCACCTCCCACTGGCCACTGGCATTCTGCGACACTCCATCTTCTGGCCTAGTGAATGCCAACGGACGCAGGAAGAGCACCCAAGTAGATCTATTAAACATTAGGCACCCCTACTGGGAAAAGAAAAGTGTGGCACAAAGCCCCAGCCTCGACACCATAGGGTACAAAGCGCCCTACAAGTAATTGGAGGATTCGTATCAAAATTCTATGTTTTGACACTCCATTGTTCTGGCACTTCACCTGGTACTACGCTCACCTCCATTCAAAAAAAAGGTGAAATAATGCGCCTGACACGAGAGCCCATTGACTTGACCACAGCCAAAATGATCAAAGCAGGCATGCTTAGGGGACTGAGGTTCTCATTCAAAACATTTCAAAACAGGCCATTACTGTACTGATGAAGCAACATCTGCCCAACAATTGGCGAGAAGTATCATGTAGTGTCCAGGCTTCAAAGAGATCTCAGCAAGTTCCACACACATCGTGACATACACTCCCTGCAGATGAGCATGGAAGTGGCAAATGGCCTCTTAGATGACCATTCTTCCCTATACCAACGAGGGTGGGTTTTCCACTTTCATGATCATTTCAGGGAGTGTCACTTCGATCGGCTGGGTGAGTTCCGCGCCCTGCATCTGTCGGATCTGCCTGCACCATCGGTCAGATCAGCGATGCTACACCTTTTAGAGCTCAACACGGGCAAAGGGTAACCAGGAAAAAATAAACCTATATAGTATACATGTATACATATGTGTAATATATAGTACATGGCTGTGTGCTCATTCATACATATATATATATATAGCGTTGCAAGTCGTAGCAACATCTGCGTCCATGCAAATGCTCGGGGCAACTGATGAAAGTTGTCCTGCACTTTTGCAATTTCACCTCCCTGCAAACAAGGGAACGTCATTCTCATCAACCAGGCTGTATTGAAAAAACAAACCTTGCCCTGGTGCAATCCTCGTCACGAAAAATCACACCCCACAAAAAAGTCATACAAGTAGGACCTACGGATCTTGATAGAGGCCGTTCCGAAAGGGCACATCGTGTCAATGTTGCGTGAAAAATGAAGAAACATCAATAACAGTAACACATGAAAGCTTGGGCACCCAAAAATATTCATAAGTGCATGCCTTGAGGGTGCAAAACAGCTGGCCAAGTCCAACAGTAGCATCACAACTATATATATATATATAATATATATTAAATCTGAATCATAGCCCGTTTGCAGAACGGGTCTAAAAGCAGAGCTATGTAGAGATACGCGACCTTTTGTCCACTCACCTGCAAGACTCCGACCGCTTTTCGCAGGTTCTTCCGCAAAGCCTTCCACCACCGTCGACGGAATCCGCCGGAGTGCAGGCCTCCCTAGGATCCGAAGAGTGGTTTTTCATTCGGCCCGGACCTCGCGAGCGAATCCCGACGTCCATGTTCAGCCAAGGCCCTAGGCCGCCGGTGGCGGGACCAAACGGTTGGTCGTGACCATGATGAGAGGTCAGTCCATCGCAAGACAATTAACCAGCCCAAGGCACCAGAGCACCCCCCAAAATGGTCCGTAGAGTAACAGCAGCTTTGTCCGGCACCCTTCGCACGTCACCTTAGAACCGGAGTCCCGTCCCAGGCTGGCAGAATGGAATCTTTTGGTCCTTGAGGCTGACGCAGGTGGCTTAGGCTTCTTCCTTCACTTGGGGCAACAGTCCCAGACTCCTCACCCCACCCCGGCCTCCTCCTCTCCTGGCGCGACTTCCAAGACGGACTTCGCCAAGGTCACCTGGTTGGAGCTGAATGGCTCAGCCCTGGAGCCCAGAGGTGCCCTACAATCTTGAAGCCTAAAGGCCTAAAGCCTACATGTTTCCTGCGATTTGGGCGGGGCATCCCTTTGCCCTACAGTAGGGAGAGTACTGTAATACATACGAAGTTCGAGGCATCTCTTCCTCCCAAGAATTATTGGGGTCAGGATGCATCAAAGACTCTCCCGCCCATCCCTCGATCTGCCAGAAATCTGCCCACCCACTTCGACTCCACCCACTAGACCGACTGGGGAGACCAGGTGTGCCACTGTGCTGCCCAGAGCAGCTTGTGAGAATGGCACCAAATATGAATAAAACATGAAGGGTTTCTCCAAATCCTCATGCCATCCCCTTCAAGAATTCTTGAAACAAAACATTACAAACTGCCTTTAGGGGTGCTGTTGAGCAATCTTCATCTCATGCACCACCGTGTCTTCACCGAGAGAAGACGAAGCACCCATCCGTGGCCGCGCCCGTGCCTTGCGCTTCTTCCGCATCCGGTTTGTCGGCGGGCCGGGAGTGGTTGGGGACAGAAACTTCTGCGATAGTGTTGAACAGTTGGCTTGAAGAAGTTGGGTTCCAGGAGCACAGGGTATTGAAGAAGCTGGCCTAGCGGTCACCGCGCTTGATCGATCCACTCAAGAATAGAGTTTGCTTCTGTCTTGATTCCTTTTTGGTCTTGTGAATTGGATCGGCGAGCGTCCGCTGGGATCTGCTGCCGTGATGGACTCACAGTTGTGGGATCGGTGGGTGGAGGGTCACTTCATGTAGAGCTGGACTCACAAAGCTTTAGTCGAATCCAGTTCCGCCAACTGTGATGCCTATGTTGAGGTTCGTTCCATGTCCTTCCAGGACTTGTTCGTAAATGAAGCTGGCATCAACTGCATACTGTGGGTGTGTGGCGGTGAGCAACAAATCCCACTGAGCTTCAAATGCGCTGCCATGCCTCCCAAATATCTACATAACTCAAGCATTCCCGTGGTGGATTATTCGTGTCATTTGTGTGCTAAAGCCACGCATCCAGCAGCATCGCTGATCTTCTACTGTAGTAGGTTTTGGAGGCTCTCAATTTTATGGGTTTGCGGAACCTATATAGTTCTCTAGCAGATGCCCCACAAACAAACAGAACATGATGAATGTCCAATATACGCGTTGAAATTTGCTAATGGAGCACAAGCGGCACTTGTCCAATCCCCTTTATCATCTTTACCCCTCATGGGTTTAAAGATGTGTCTTTAAATATAAAGGCAGACCTGTCATTGTTATCTTGGCGCTCTACGGCACTTGCGCCATCATTATGTTGGCTGGATCCACCAAGTGTGTGGCTCTGACTGGCCTCTTTCCTGAACCAATTGAGATGGTCCTGTAGCTTGGCACTGTAGCACACTAACTGTGGTCAGCCATCAAGAAATCGCAATATGAGTCATGAGTGGAAAGTAGTAGGTTGAAAATGATATTGTTTTTCCCAATAGTTGCGGTGATTCTTATTGCTCCCATTCATGCCCACTATACCCTGCAAGTCAGGTAAGGGGTTTCAAAAAAGAAAGAAACACCTGCCAGCTGTTCAAGAGGCAAGAAAACACAATCACCTGAGACGCTGCAAAACAAAAGCCAGCGTTTTTTGTCAACGAGCACGTCTGTGGTGAAACAAAGTCTTTGAAGTACGTTTTTCCACTTCAATTTCACCGAAACCCCCGGCGCCTTGCCAGGTATAGATACCCAGGGTAGCTACAATTCAGTGAC
>CAXAMN010021695.1:23534-60862 GCA_963970005.1 Durusdinium trenchii
GTCACTGAATTGTAGCTACCCTGGGTATCTATACCTGGCAAGGCGCCAGCTACACCTTACCATTCAGATGATGCAAATTATGCCACTTGCATTTCTTGCATCACCACCGACTCAAAAATCACAAAAACTCACCTCCAACACAACCTCAAAAACCTTACTTCCGCACACCCCTCTCCACCACCTACTTTCGAGTTTACGTAGTGCTTTCTCAGGCCACCCGCCCCAGACCCCCTACTTACTTACTCACTTCATTCGCCAAACACAACTCAGCTGGTGCCTTCTACGAAGGCTGGCTTTCGTAATGAATCATCCATACAACCCAAGCTGTAAGCTGCTGGCACTAACTTTGCATCTGTCATTCTTTTTGTTTGCACCCATCTTCAGGGATCCTTATTCAAGAAAAACAACTACCTCGCTACCAGGAATTTGTGTAGAAGTCGACCCGCCACCCCCAGTTGGTACATCTTTTTGAGTGACGCGCGCACATGATTGAGCCAATATCACCTGTGAGTTCCTTCACCTCATCTCGGACCTCTCTGTAAACCTGAAAACCACGAGGTTGTAGAGGAAAAAAGTCTTCCAAATGTCAAATTTCAGGTTCCATGTGGGTCTCTTCCCAGGTGTGTTCTTGTTCCTCCCCAAGGTGGGCTTACCCACCTCCCAGCCTCAAGTCCAGCCGTTCTTTTCGACGCAGGCGTTCATCGCGATCCGCGAAGGGCCACGACGTTTGGCAGCCCTCCGCGGCGAAATCGTTCCTTCACTTGAATTTGCTGCTTCAGAAGTGGGAAAAGATTTTGAAATATGTCCTTGAAGGAGATTCACCCATAAGAAACCATTTATTCACGAATAGCTAATTTATAATCGCTTATAAACTGTATATTATATATATATCATTACAGTATACGGTATACGTATGCTTAAGCAAAACCAAGATCAACATGCATTCTTCAGACGTCTGCTCCGAACCCGCCTGGGCTGAAAGCGGCTGTCCTACGACGTCTGCACCGAGCTGACAGACCAAAGAGGAACTCACATTGGCGGAGCTCCCTCAGTAGAGCCCAGACATGCATAGATGACCAGTGACCATGGCCCTCTACCAGGTGGGCACTGCAGCTGTGCGCCGCTTGCAACTGAAGAATGTTGGCAACGCATGAAGCCTTGGCGACGACCCTTCTTAGGCGAACCACTGATTCATGATGATTTAGTTGAGTCTATCGGTCTATCCTATTACCAGTAACAGTGGATGATGATGGTTAGTAAAGGCATGTAAAGGCCTCGTTCAAAAGGTAGCGAAAATTGTTTACTGGCTGTTACAGGCAATAGAAGAGACCAAGATCTATGCGTCACACAAACAATGAGAGCTCTTGAGTTTGCAAGCAAACCCGGAGAGCTACTCTGACTTCCTGTGCTCAGCCCAGGCGGGTATGTTTCCCGATGCCCCATGCCACTGATTCGACAGCCTCAAAATCAGGCAGGACATGAGGGGGGCAGTGAACAATTCCTTGAAAATAATCCGCTGGATGTCCCAAAAGGGAACTGGAAGTGGAAAATGCGGCTGCGTAGTTTCATCCTCTTCGGGAAACTCTGCTTTCCCGCATGCCAGAACGACTGCCCATGTTTAGAAAGTGCTTGTCTGTGGCAGCCTGAACGATGCTGTCACCCGCACTCACCCACCACCATCCACGGTCTGAAACTTGTGCCAAGAGCCAACGCACACAATGCTATGCCCAACTTATGTGGCGCACAAAGGATGCGTGCACTGCGCAAAGTGTCATGATCCAAACCCCAGGTGGATTCATGCTACAATGCTGGAGCACACATTGGACAATTATCATGTCAAATCGGTTACAATACGAACATTGCCCTTCAGCCCAGCTGTAGTGACCCCTCCTTTTTTCCACTTCAACTGGTGGCCCCAAGGCCAGGCAACGCCTCAAACGCCACAAACGCCGCCCACGCCGCAAAACGCTCCAGGCTTCACATCTCTAGGCTCTGCCGAGCGACTTGCCGAGCTCTGTCTTCGGACCCTCATCTTTTCACTGCAGATCTTTCACTTGGCATTCGGATGTGTAGCTCAAATAGGGCGACCAAGCTCCCAGTCAACGAAGGAAAATCCAGTCTACCACAGCCAGGTGTCTCAGTGTCTCATCAGTGTCTTCAACCCGTTTGGGTCGCAACATCAGTGTCTCCCATTTGGTACCACCTTCCCCGGGTTTTGGGTCTTCCTATTCAACATACACACCGTTACATCATTTGGTGCGACCCAAACGGAAGGTGGCACCCCTTTCTTTCCGCTCTCCGCGTGCGGAGAAGGACCGCTGCGGACCGCGGACCGGTGGACTCGGTTGGACGACTGGTTCCGAACCAAATTGGGATCATGGATGGGTGCGAAACGGATTGGGGCTTTGTGGGACTCAGACTTGGACTTTGCAAGAGAAATCAAGAGAAGAAGCTAAAAGAGGTCTCGTAAAAGTGACAAAACCCCAAGCATGATTGACATTTTGTTGAACATTGCGAATGCAATACAAACATATATATATATGAAAATATTGTGAATACTTGTGAATCCTTTAGGAGGTCACGAGGTACCTTGACCTCACGGCGAAATTCTTCGGCTCCCTTCGTTTTCGCGGCGGCTGTGGTGTCCGCGCTGGCTCACGCATTCGGCCTGAGCGGAAACCGGAGAGACTGCCGCAGTGACGCAGTGACTCCGCACACCATGAAGACCACAAGAAGCACCCGAGTCTTCAGCGGCTCAACAATCAACCGCTGGTGGTCGGAGAATGTCTCCATTGGCACCCCAAAAGCAGCCTGGTGGTTGAGGAGTGGAAGATCAGTGGCTTCTCTTTGCGTTGCGACGGAGCTGGAGGAGTACTCGCTTCACTGGTGGAATCCACTCAGAACTTGCCATGGATCTTGGATTATTGCCTTCGATGATGCGCCTTCTCTATCCCTCTCTCCCATGTGCTCTATTCATTTTGAATGGTTGCACTCTCTCTTGTGATACTTGGTGATACTTGTGAAGCCTGGCCCACAGGTGTTCCCTCATCAATGATGTCGGTGCTTCAATCAATTTCGGTGGTCACAGGAATTTCAGGTGATATGGCTGGCCATCTTCCCAATCTTACACCACATGTCCGGGGCAGTGTCCGGGGCATTCTGTCTGCCCCCTCAGTCTACAGCGGAGCAAAACTCCAAACAACCGTTCCTCACGGGGATCGAATCAGTCGGTTCTCAGGTTCGGAGGTGGTCGATGTCTATGTTAAAATTCTATATCTATACATACGTAATTATGTATATAATATATTGCAATATATATATATAAGGTGTATATATACATATACATATACGATACGACTACATATATGGTGTTTCTTTTATCATTTCATGTCCTGCATTTCCCGCAGCACAGCACAGCTGGCAAGCGCCTTTTCTGTTGAGGGAGCGGAAGGCGCCTGTCTAACGCATGGAAACGGACAGTGAGCGTCCTGATTGATCTGACCTAAAAACTACGTCCAAAAGAATTGCGCCAAGAATTTCAACTCCCAGACGTGCAAAAGAACATCGGCAAGACGAGTGGCCTGGTTTATTCTAAATCCATGACCACTGCATGCCACTAACTAGCTTGGGTGTCCTGTACTCTCATCCGACGAGTCCCCGGAACTCCCTGTCAAACAGTTGAACCTAAGAGAGTTGCTATTCGATCATCATGTTCACGAATTTCATGAGTACCATCAGGGACCCGTTGGAGAGACAAGGGTTCGTGCTTTCATCAGAGGACCATCATCGCGGCCAAAGATTTCTCATTCTGAATCTGCAGCTCCAACTTGTTCATCGCCTCGAATTCGAACCCATGACATTCCACATGTGAGGTTTCTAAGAACAGTGCCACTGGTCACGAAGTCAAAACTTCAAATCATAGATATATATGAGGGACGGTCAAAACTCCTTATTCTTCTTCAACAAAAAATGGACGTCATCGGTTTTGAGTTGGACCTTATCGTTTTACAGTGTTTTGAGTTCGTCGCATACTTATGATCATATACAGCGCTGGGGTTATCGGTTTTGAGGTGGACCTTATCGTTTTGCAGGGTTTTGTGCACAAACCTACCCCTCTTTACTAAAGTGGTCTTCGCATGTTTTGACCGTGGCTCATATGATGCTATACGCAGTAGTTGTCTGCCTTGGGGTCATACATGGGGCAAATGGTATGTAACTCTTGCCAGTCCCATGGATGCTCGGAACCAATGCCGGAGGACACCTGAGAACATCGGAACTATGGCCAACACCGATCAGCTTGGTAGAAGACCGATCGAACAGGTTTGGGCCACCCACCTTCCAATTCGTCCGATTCGCATGGATGGTCAGGGAGTGTTTGGGGAGGTCGTTTGGGTTCGGTGCGTGTCATGTTCATGAAACCAAAGGGCAGCCGCGTTTTTTTTCAAGCCTTGTGCGTTGAAAACTCCACCCTCCTGATGCCATAGCCATAACCCTCCAAACTGGTTAGTAGGGATACCTGTTGGTTTCAAGAGGTTTCGCCGGGGGTTCACGGATGGATTCTGCTCCGCTGGGCTCCGCTCTCCAGAGGTCTGTGATGGTCAGGTGCCATTGGCGAGAAAAAGGGAAGAGAATAACTGAACATCTCGGAGAGTGTAGATCTGGCCGGCTGGATCCGTCTCGCCCCAAGTGACGGGCCTACCGGCGAGCCGAGCAAAGCCGAGCTTCCTTCAGGATGAAGGCTCTAAAGTTCTCTTGGGAAATGACGCCCTGTGCATTGGCGCGTGCTTGCACCGCCACATGGCAAGCCAGGTCCTGACCTAAAACTGCTTTCAAATCCTCGTGGGTGATGTGCCCCGTACCCTGGAAGTCGAAGAAATTGAAGAGCTCCTCCAGAACCTCCGACCACCAACGCCAGCACGAGTCCGTGGCGCAGGATGGGTTGGATTTCAAGGTGGTTTCGGCCCACCCCTGAAGGAACGAGTCTGAAACGGGGATGAATCATGCCAAGTACACAGGGTAAGTTCAACTGAAATGTTCTGGTGTAAAGCAAACATAGTCACATAGTCTTTCCATGTCCTTCCAGTGGTTGCTTTTCAGGTTCTATGTGTCACTTGCCGGGTCCAATGGTTGAGCCACCAACCATCACCAACCAGTAGACCGTAGACCAGTCATTCCCACCTTTCTGAAGAACGATCTTGAACGCTTCAAACCTCCAGTCACCGCCCTCCGCCCGTCCGCCCGCCCGGTCCGCGGAACGAGCAAGAGATGGGACCCGACAATGTCAGATGGTTGCTTCACCATCCACTCGCAAGGACACCTACGAATGATAATATATACCCAGAACCTGGTCGTGACCTCTATGTTGGACCACCAAATAGCCAAAAGATGGCAAATTCCTATCAAAACAGAGGTCAAATGGGTTATATTTATACACCGCTTTCAGAATAAATGGCTATATCTGGAAACGAGCAGATGGCACCAGAAAGTGCCAAAACCTAAGCCATGTACTCTGCACTGGGAGTATTTGAATCCTCACCTTTGAAGGTAGGACCTCTTGTATTAAGCTTGCATTCAGGTTCAAATCCCACAACTGCGTAGTTGAAAGGTGTGTTGTGCGACCAAGTCATGCAGGATTCTTGGCATAGCTGGGCATGACTGAGTGGCTAAATCCGACCATCAACCCATGTTGCCCCAGCATAAGTTCTCAAACTGCCCACTTTCTGCACTTGCACCTTTTCTGACTTCACATGGGCTGGCTTGAGGGTGGCTGCCAAGAAGTCGGTGTGCTGTATTTTCCCATCCTCAGCTGATGCGCGTGAAAGCTGAAAACGACTGGGTGGGCAACTAAAGGCGCTGAAAACGACTGTACAAAGTGGTGTGGTTTGATGAAGTTTCTGTCTGGGCCCCTGAAACTAATTACAGTAGAGCCTTCTTCCCTGCGCACTTCCGAGCTCCGACCGGACCCCTCACGCTTACGGACTCTCATGGACTGTCCAGGCCCCAGGCGGTGAGCTTTCGTGCGCCCGAAGATGCACGAACCAACACTACATGGCTCATGGCACTCTCCACTGACCGCTGGCAACCTCCAAGAACCCCAAACCATCCTCCACTCCACCAGGACCGACCCCATCCACTTCAGCCCAGGCACTTGGTCTGCATCTAAGCAATCCAGGACCGCGTCGGTCTCCATCTTCGACAGCCGCACGTCGCAGATCTTCAGCGCTCGCCGCAGGTCGTCCCGGGAGATCCAACCTGCACCACCGGTCGACGGCGGAGGTCGGGTCGGTGGGGGCGGAGGTCGGGTCGGTGGTTGGCGCGGTGGAGCGTAGAAAGAAAGGTGGTGAATTCCGCACATATGCCCAAATAGGCGTAAGCACTGGCGTGCTTTTTTGTGGGATGCAAGATGACCAAAATGGATCCCAAGGTGGGTTTACTTTTGTAGAGTGGTTCTGATACAGTAGTGTTGAGGGTGTCAATAGGGTGTCCATGGAATCACTTTGATTTCAACAAGAAGTGCGATTTCAGAATAAATGGCACAAACCCCAAGATGTCCTTCGAATGGGGGTGCGTACGACCACTTTGGGGGGATTGTGCCACCTACTCTCAATCCTATAATTCCAATTCGTGTTGGCTCTGGAAGTTTTCAGAGGGGTCAAGGAGTGTTTTCACTGATATCAGGTGCTGCAGGCTTGCAAGGACTCAGGTTGGTTTGCATCCTTGTCTTGGCCCTGGCTGTGGTTGGAGTTGCTGTTGGAGGTCGTATTTACAGGGATGCCCCAAGTTTTAGTTGCCAAGCCTTCAACATCCCAAGTGAAACATTGAGACTGTATTGCTGCACATTGCTGCACATGCGGAGGGTACAGGACGCCAGCACCATGGTATACTTATGGCACTTGGGGTGGAAAACGAGCACTCCATCGTTCATCCCAGATCCCGCAGCCCCAACCAGTGGCCAGCCATCAACGCCCACCGAATCGCTGAATTGGAACCTGAACCTCGCTGAGTGGGGACCCCGCGAATCGTCTCTCAGCGAGCCCCGAACTGACCGGAGGGGTGCTCGCCTGCTTGCGCCAGGTCGAGGGCCGAAAAGACTTGTTGAAGCTCCTGGAGGCGAGCGAGGGCAGAAGGATATCTATGGCAAGGATCCGTTGAGTGGGAATTGGGATGGAGTCTGATGTTACATTACATTGTCCGATTGACCGAGATGGATAGGGCCAATTGATGAACTGCCATCCAGTAGACAATGTTGTGTACAATATGGATGCTCCCATCCAACATTGGAAGATGGAAGGTCCATGAGGTGCTATGTCCCAAGGATTTCTGCATGTGACCCCATGAGAATTTCAAGCAAAGCAGCGTTTTTTGTTTCAATATAGGATCCTATAGGCCGTCCCAGCTTCTAACGCCAACCTCCACCATCTCAAATATCACAAAAACGAAACATCTATACTATATGATGTAATAAAGTAAGATCGGCAAGATATTATAGTAACATTAGTAACCATAATAGATCTCACCAGCTGAATCTCCACGCCCCGACCTCCCCCTGCCACCCCCCTCCACTCTTGACCCTCCCACCGCCTGACTTCCCCGCTCCTCGACATCCTTGGGCTTCGCTTCGTGTGCCGCCACGGTGAGGATCGCCTGCTCAAACTTGCTGAAGCGACTGAAGGAGCTGATCCGCTCCACCAAACCTGCACGACCCGGCGAGCCGCTTTGGACGGCCGGGCACGCGAAGCCCCGGCACGGGTGGGCCGAGCCGGCGCGGCGAACGGCTCGGACAGGCAGAATCGATGTTCGGAAGAAGCAGGAAGGTACCAGATGATTTCATCTGATAAGGATGAGAAGGAAACAACCAGGATTCACCACATACGACAAAAACCTGACACAACCAACAACGAGAATCATCTGATTTCATCCGCAGCTCCCAGATTTCGGGAGGTGCCATGATTTCATCCGTGAGGGCGGGGGGGTGAAGGACCGAAGACGACGAACAACTGGCTGCGGGTCAAACCCTGGAGTTCCGTTTTTGGTGGGTCGCCCGGTGTCCTCTATGTTGTTCCATTTTCGGTGGGTCAATGCTTCGGCCCCCATGTTGACCTGCTGCCGGCCTGAGCCCAAAATTGACCAAATTGACCTAACCTTGAGATCGTCACCTTGCTACGCTACAGCAACATTGCGTCCTGATTTGGAGAAATGCAAGGATAGACAACTGAAGGATAAGAAGCGTAAGCAGCGGCTCGTGGAGAACAATGAAGATCCCAACTTGCAAGCTGGAAAGGGCTGATCAAACACTGATTCAAATAAACCTAAGCACCTTTAAGTCTGCACTTATACAACCACTATACTGTTCCTACTCAGACCACTCCACAGCCACTCCATCCCCCCCTGTGGCTTTGGAGGTGCCAGTCGCGCCGCGCCCAGGGCCCCCCCGCTTCGGAGCTGCTCGGGCTTGCAGGAGGGGCTCGCAGGCGTCTCCAACTCCGGCTGCAGCCAGGGGTGAACCAAGGCTTCAGCCGCAGAGCAACGATTCAAGGGTTCCTTGACCTGGGCCCGGCGGGCGAGTTGAGCATGGTCGAGCTGGACGAGCTGGATGGACCCGGAGATTTACGTTCTTTGGGTGAAATGGTTAAGGAATCACGTCATTCGTTGAGGCAAAGGTACAAAAAGTCATTGATGTTTGGTCCAACCTTCCATTCCTTCAATTGGGGGTGGTCGCTCTTTCTTTCCGTAATACCCAGACACTCCATGGGACTGCCATGGACTGCCGAGAAACGGCCAGGGGTGGTTGTGGGGGTCAATGGGGCGGCATTTCTGATCATATATGGCAGTCCCATGGAGCGCAGGCAGTCCCATGGAGCGCATAGGATATATGAATTCTGTCGGTCTGTCGGTCTATCTGTCTATCTCAGCTTGTGCTCGGCCGACCTCCGCTCCGGCCGGGCGCTTCTGTTGGGTCTTGAGGCCACGAGCGACCCGGTCCCGGTTGCTTCCGGTCCAGTGAAGGCGAACGTGCCCGGGCTTGTGAAGTGGTGAATTTGAGAGGGATCGTGGCGCAAGTCAACTGAAGGCAGATATCTCGAATGACTCTCGCCCCGTTCCAGTGCCTCCTGCCCAGTATATAACGTGGAGCATCAGCCGGGGTCCATGCAATGTGACCGCGTTCGCTCTAAACCTGCGTGGGCAACCTCCTGATGCCACCCCACTCCGAACAAAAACGCTTTGCAGTGATCGAAGAGGGACCAGCAGCGATCGAAGAAGGTCTTCTGCCTCAATGGCCAGTGCCCCAGCATTCCGCAAACAGGAGAGCCGGAGGCAGCCATTGGCGATTCGACGGTAGGCGTCCTCAGGGGTTGGCGATTCCACGCGCGTCCTTTGGGAGTGAAAGATGTGAAAGCTGCCTTCTGATAATTTGGGGTTCTTTGGGCATGTAGGGGAAGATCCGGGTGTCAGAAACCGTAGCAAGGTGAAGACAATCCTCAATAATTCTCAGGGGGTCAGGGTGGGGCAGTGGAAAACAGTGGAAGCAAGTTGAAGCAAGAGACAATTGTTGCAGGACAAGGACTTCACCATACACTCGACTCGTTTCATTGGAAATAGAAGAAACATAGTCACCAGAATTCCCCAGAAGGGGATTCCATCCCACAGGGAAAACATGGGAAAACCATTGAAAATCAATCATCCCCTTAGGCCCTGGACCAGCAAAACCATGACACCATATGGCACCAAAACGAAACGACTGATCAGCACTGCCAGGCAACTTCTGGGCCAGAGGCCGTAGAGCAAAAGGGGTGCCTGAGCTCCCATCTCAGGCTTTTGGGACATGCGCTGCTCGCGGAGCATCGGAGCCCTCTTACGATGGGAAAGTGGCGACTTCGGGCCATCCTAGAAATGTCTTCCTGATAGAACTGGGACACATATCAACAAAATGTCCGGAACACGGTGTGACTCCGAGGGGAAACACGGAATGTGCCAAGTCTGGGCACTCCACCTGCGTGAAAGGCTAGGAACACGTCATCTTCGTTCGTCCCGCCAATAGCCACCGAACACGATAACTTATCACCGATTGAAACAGGTGGACCCCCCCGATTGAAGTACGTGTTCCATGGCATGAGATCACCGCACTATACATAGCAGAAAGATGTGGGTGTGCATTTTAATGGGGAGACCCCCAACCAATGACGAGTTTTTGGTCTAATTCCCTTCTTCCAGGAGATCTTTGGGATGGTTCCCTCTTTGCAACAATACACACTCATACAGAGTGTGCACATGTTTCGGTGCGAAGTCCAATCTACACAACCAAACTGAACCACGACTCCTGTTTCCATGCCCGTCTGACCTTCCTCTTGATGGCTAGCGATGCCCCAGTTGAGGCACGTCCCCCCGTTTCGCGCCAACGTCCCGCGCGGCGTGCAACGGAACGTCGGACGGTCCCGCTCCGAACGGAGCTGCTCGTTGGTGAGAACGACGAAGAGCATGACTCCAAAAGACCACAGGTCACACTCCAAGCCTCGACCCCGCGAGCAGCTGCGTGACGCGACCCGGTTCGCAGCTCAGCCGGACCAGGTCGGGCGAAGCGAGTTCGGCCGGGGCGGCGGAACACGGTAGCGAGCCCAAGGTCCATGGGTTTCCGTGGCGAGGTTTCGTTCGTCTCAACGCGACGCGGCTGGCAGCAGTTCGTCTCTAGATGGTGATGATCAGGCTCAATTAAGGTCAACTGAAGACTCTGTCCCTCTTTCGGCACTGGTCTTCTAAGGTCAACGTCCCGACCGTCCGGACGTCCAACCGGAATCCGCTCGGTTCTCTGAAACGCGACCGGCCGGGTGCCACCACCATTCAGACCATGTGAAATGAGATCATCCCCTTCCAAGAGAAGCATCCACCGGTGGGTGAAGAGTGGTGTCAAACAGGGGCAAGATGCATCAACATCCGTAAACTCACCAGTTCAAATACCTTCTTTGTGAGCACCACTCACCATCATCCTGGCTAAGCTAGGCATTCCGAATCAGCTCTCCCCCCTCACATCGCTTTTCAACAGCTAGGCGCCGTAGCTGTTCAAAGGGTCTGTGCTCTTCAGAACTTCGGGCGCCAGGAAGTACAAGGTCCCGACCACACCTTCGAGCTCCCCTTCTCCTGGTACTCCGGCTTGCAAAAAGCCTCGGCTTAGCCACGGCGCAGCTACTTCTAGACGCTTCGCTTCGAACAGACGCTTCACGGCGTTGAAAAGCACGCGTGGGCAAGCTGTGCTTAGGAGTGTGGTGCTGACTTTGGCCGATTGGTGCATCTAAACGGAGCCTTCTCGACGATCAAATCGTTGAATTCCAAAGATCCTACACGACTACTACAGTAGAGCTTGGCATGGCTAAACTCCTTGAGCACATCGCCAAACCAAACCAAACAACCCCCCGGCACGTCCGCGTCCGGCGCCTCCGCGTCCGCGTCCGCTCTATCGCCCCGTCCGGTGCTCGGGCGCCTGCGAGGCCGAAGTCGATGACCTTGGCCATGCGCCCCAGGCGCCGGTCGTTGCAGTGCGCCAGGAGGCAATTGTCAAACTTCAGGTCTCGGTGGGCAATTCCTTCGGAATGGCAGTACCTCAGATCCGAAGGAATCCGGTTCTCCCGGGATGGGAGGTTCTGAAGAAGCCGCTAGAAACGGCGAACGATGTTTGGACCGAAAGCGAAGAGGTCGGAACCGGAGTGTGGCGGTGGGTGTTGCCGTAGGAAGGCGGAGAGTTTGGTTGGAATGGATCGGAAGGGGTCCGGCTCTGGGCAGAGAGAGAGAGAGAGCGGAGGTTGGGATTGGCAAAGGCGTGGAGGTCGGGATAAGGAAGTCTGGACAATGCATGGGAATTGTCCGGTGCCCAAAGAAGCAACTGAAGAAGTAACAAGAAGAAAGCGGAAGAATCACCTGATTGAAATGCTGTGGAAGTGATAAATAAATTCAAAGTCTGAAATTAAATCATGACAACCAGAAGACGTGAAGCAAGTGGGCACAGAGATGAAAAACGGCTGATTCCTCGGACTAGAGTGACTAGCATGCTCAGAGGGTGCCAAAACCTTGTAAAACATTTTATATGGAGTCGACGGCGGCCTGGCATGTGATGAAATGTGGGCGTCTGGGCGAATGCTTCTCAAAGACTTGCCCCTGTATAGGCTTCATAGCGGATTGAGACTAGAAGGCACAATCCCCAGACTGCATACTGAGTATACTGTGTTTTTAGGTGTTTTCTTTCAAGATTTGACACACGCTCCAGATGGTGACCCACCCGAAATGGGCACCGTACCGCCTGTACCGCTCAGCACTCCGCCGTGGACGGTCCCTCCGAGCGGCGCGATGGCCCGTGCCACATCGCGGAAGAGTAACCTCCGTGCGGCGTTCCGGTCGAGGGTGGCCACCCGGTGACCGTGGTGACAGATAAGTGGGTGTGGGTGGGGTGGGGAACCTCCACCCTGACAGTGCCAAATATTCAATTAGCTTGCTCAAAATTGGTGGTCGTGAAGAAACTTCAAGGTCATCAAGCTTTAAGCACCGGGGTTGGATGGCCTCACGTAGAAGAGCATAATAGCACCTACGGGGTTTATGATGGTTTATGCAGTCCTTGGCATCAGCATGATCCTGACTCTCCTGGATCTAACTTACTTCACACCCAAAAAAACTACTACACACACTCTGGCGGCCTCTGGCAGCAGTTCCGTTCTCCCACCAAAAGTACCACCGCAAGTGACCCAAACCCTCGCGGGTCCACGGTCCCAATCACTCCGATCACGTCGCCTGATCTCATCCGAATCATCCTCCATGGGATCCAACTCTCCGATGTTTCCGCCTTCGCACAGCTCGGTCACCACGTAGATGGAGCCTTTGTCCTCGAAGTACTCCTCGGCCGGTGAAGAGTCAGGTGAACACCACAGCGGAAAACCAGAAACCACGCTGCCACCGCGGGGGTGGCAGAAGTGTCGAGTTTACCCGAACTGGTCGGTGGGGTGACTTTGGGATATTGGGGTGCTTATAGTTGGCCGTGGGCTGGCAATGGCAGGGGATGGAGGTGGTCTTTTGAAGGACTGGAGGCTTTGGCTCCTTGCCAGGGTGCCAAGCAAAATGCGCAACGGGAGATAGAACATGAGATAGCAAGGGCAAGACCCAAACCCACGTCTTCAGCGGGTTCAGGGCCGTTCAGGCCAGAACTCTGATCAGCAGCATGTTCTCATCCCAGAACATGAGGTTGCGCGGCCCAAAACGCAAACATATGGAAGGGAAACACATCCCAGTTTGCTACAAACGGTGGATGTCCTCAAAGCATGGTTAACGCAACAGAAAATCTATGCCCCGAAAAGCGAAGTGGACCATTTCAGGTTCTTGTGCAATCCGGTTGTTCAGGGGTCCATGGTTCGTGTCAGGCGTTCCCAACATGCCATTGGGTGAGAGATGTCGCATTCTCGTCGAAGAAAAACGTCCAAAACAACTCTCAGCAAGGCTTCGAAGAGCTTGGCGATGTTAAGATGATCCAGTTGCAAGAGGGCATAGACCTCCGCTGGATGAGGGTGCTCCAAGGTACGCCAGTCAATTGAACAAAACAAAACAAAACACAATGACATGCGGGTGTTCCACTTCACATGAGCGAGCAACGTGGCTTACCTCATGTTTCCACACATGTATCCTGTCGGTCCTTCTCTACCACTGCCATGAAGGAAGTGCAAAGGGGCAAGGTTGGGAGTTTGGGGCTCACCCTCTTGGCCAGCTTAGTTCAACAGGCTCCTGGGCTAAGGTTCAAATCAACTGGCCATCAAACAGCACACCAAGTGAAAGCTTCTGCGTGTGTTCAAGGAACATTCCATGCACGTGCACACTTTTCTCCAAGAACTGACTTGCCACACCCGTTCAATTCCATCCTTCAACTTTAGCACCCACACGTAGCATTCTAGTCTATACAGTACACGCTTCTCTCCCTCTCGCTGGCCTCATTTGAAACCGTTTGGAGCTCATCTAGGCAGGAGGGCTTTGCAATCACCTTGATCGCTCGCACTTCTCCGCTCATCCTGCCCCGAAGCCATTCGGCCAACGTCAGAAATTCTGACCCATCACTATCGTCGCTGGTCTCTTCGGCTCTGCGAAACAGATCTTTGGGGGGAGGCCGTGTGGCCGTGTGGCTGGCTGTGCGTCCGTGGGGAATGAGTCTGAAGGAATGGATCCAAAGGAATGGATGGATCCAAAGGAATGGATCCAAGTAACAGTCTGTTGGATGAGTGTCCTCCTGACTGGTCGGTCCAGTCAGGCCAACCCGAAGCCGACATGCGGATCAAGCCTGCCGGCTTCGATATCTGTGCTTGTAGAGAGCACTTGCTGAGAGGAATCACGGCATGTGACTATATTGTATTACCTCTCAAATAGTAAGGTCTCCAAGCAACCAGGGAAGCTCATCTGAGGTTCCTTTTGCTCGAGATCTTTGGTTCAGACATGCGCAGGCGGCTTTTGGCCAGGACGCAGCGCCGCAAGCCAGCAAGAAATGGACCTGTTCTCTTTTCATCTCTTTCCCGGTGGTTTGAAACACTCATGTCAATCCAAAGGAATCCACAGAATCACCACTCACTCAAGGCCCAAAGAAGCGGTTTCGTCTTGCGCCCGGCCGTGTTCATGCCTACCTACCCCCCACTTCCCTCGTCCCAAGCCGTCGTCGTCCCAAGTCGTCTCTCTCGTCGTCCTGTGCTTCATGCGAAAGACCTGGCCAAATCCGCCATGTCCCAGTGGTTGAGGCTCGGTGTAGGAGCGATCGAGTCGTCTGGAAGGATCCGGACACAAAAGTAGGGAGTGAATGTCCTGGCGCACGCGTCGCGACGCGGTCGCGGGTCGCGCCAAGTGGAGGCGCCGCCTTAAAGGGGGGACGGTGTTGGATGGCCAAAAGGGCCACTCTTCAGTTGATCTCTAAGGTTGCGAAAGCTCACGTCAGAACCATCTTCTTAGGTCATTGTGCGATTTCACCACTCAGGAGTGTGGCTACCTGCTGCGCTTAGCTGAGCTCAGGAGGGTTAGCTGAGAATTGAGCAAGCACTAGCGGGCCTTTATGACCACACTGGTGACCACACCCCTGATCACCCCTTGATCTCCAGGCCTACCTTGTGCCCTGCGAACTGGTCGAAGTTCCCCCAGTTCCAGTTGTGGTGTGCCCTAAAATCGTGATGACATCGGTCACACTTCAGGTGACCAAGTGTTTGACGCCAGCGACGCATCTTTCTTCTTCGCTGGAATGTTAGCAGTGTTGGCCTCTTGGAACCATACCCCCCAAAAAAAGACTAGCCATCCAGTCAGAATGGTACAAATCCATGTTCCCCCAACCAAACCGAGCACGAGAACCACTAAGTCACCACTTGCTCCTCAGCTCCATGTTTTTTCTCGGAGGTCCTGGGTCTCCGACTTCCTCTTGCTCAACATCCGATGCCGGATCACTGAGGAGATCAGCTGCCTGAGAAAGACGGAACCTGCTTCTCTTCCCCCACACCCGGCGACTCAAAGGTCTCTCCAAGGTGGACCCCGGGTCATTCCCCGGAGAGTCTCTCTCTGTCTAAAAGGAATCTGACTCAAAAGATGACTCGAAAGCAGCCTTTTTTTGTCTTTACTTCGGTGGTTCCAAATGCAGTCTACTGGGTCTCTCAAAGGCAAAGGAAACGGTGAACCGGATCACTTGGACGCTTCCATCATGCACCCGATCGTCTTCAAAGACCCTTTAAAGAACGCTTGACCCGGCTTTGTAGTCTAAAAGAAGCCTTATAGATCCTTATAGGGATAACATAAAATAAGTGTTGGATGTTGTTGGAATCCCAGGGTGTTGTATATACGCCTCACGTTGGATCCTCTTCCACCTTTTGTATCAAGGAAGATGTCACTTCAATCACATGTCATCACTTCATGCTGAGCCTTTTTAGGCAGGCTTCTGGGCAACCGAACCAAAGATGAGAGAGCCTTTCTTCTTGGTGGAACAACCGGGAAAAAAAACGAGCCCCAGCTGCAAAAATCTGCGTGTGGCCTCCACCAGGTTGACGTGCCAACCCATGTCATCCCATGTCAAGTTCCAACCTCGCTGGCGACCTTGCCCACGCTATCCCACGCTCACCGTTTGCACCCAAACCGCTGCTGACCGTTTCGCCCGGCGGCGAGGTGGGCTTGCAACTCCGCTGGGGGCTGCGGAGCTGTTCCAGCGCGGTCGTCCAGCAGCCGAGGTTCCAACACGTCATCGCTCGCGGCGCTGCAGCTTTGTGTGGCATGGCTGTGGTCCAGTCGTGAAGGGTTGACCTGTGACAGTTGGGGGATGGGGGGTGTCCGAGCTGGGTGGGGGATGGTCGATGTTGAGGTGGCAGCCGGGCTTTAAAAAGAAAAAGGAAACGCAATTAGTAATTGGAGCCTCTAGTTCTGACATCCTCAATCTAAATTTTATCCTATTTCCCTGCTCTGCTGTGTCGGGTGGCATCTGCCCCATGACCTCCCAAGGGTGCACAAGGATCGCGTCAACGGCAATCACTACCCGAATCTAACCAGACTGAAGGGCTTAGCCTCTAAGGCTCTAAGGCTTCTGGTCGACTGGGTGGAGCTCGGAGAGCCAAAACCCAGAGCAGCGCAGCATGTTTCCATGTCTTGCAGTATGATTGTCATCCTGAAGCACTTTCAGAAACGGCCTACTACCTGGTGTGAGCCTAGAGCACGCCGGAGTCGAGCGATGTCTTCCATGTACTGCCTGAGGTGGTGTCTGCTGTCTGCAGGTCTTGAAGGTTGGGACCTGACAGATTCTGGCAGACTATGTCTGTGTGTTGGGACTGGAATTCCTGCAGATCTCCTGCAGATCTCCTTGGGGCTGCCGTTTTGGTGCGACGCTCCGAACGAAAGGGCGCGTACGCCGCCTACGGTCCTTCTCCGAGGCGGCTGTGAACGCCGCAAAGGAGGCCATATGTTCTGTACAATGACGACTCTCCAAAGAGCATGTTTGTCGAGAACATGAGGCATAAAACACCAAAATTCACCAAGCCTTGCTGAGACCTCTTGAACTTTGGGCCGTTGAGGAACTTCGTTTTGGCGCTCTTCAAGGGAGTCTGGAGAGCATGCAGGAGAAAAACACCAACAACTATGCCCGGGTGCGAATCTCAACATACCTGGGATCTTCCCAGGAACGACCTTCGCAGCCAGCCTGTGCTTAGCAATGCTTCGCATATCTTTATAACATCTCGAGCCCAAGTGGCCCAAGTGCGGAAGGCGCCTTCCAACGGAGGCTGATGTTCTGTACAAATTGCCCCATGGATTGTCCTTCATTCATGAGTGGGTTTCAAAGGCAGCGGGCGAAAACCCATGGAGATCCCAGCCGTCTTGATTCTTCACGCATCTCTCTTTGGCTCTTACTTCTGCTTTTCCTGGAGCCCTTGGTTGCTTTGAGCATCTTTGAGCTGGCATATCCAGAAACCTTGAACAGTTCCTTTGGGCACAGATTTGAAACACACTGAGCTCATTTGGACATGATCTTATTGGGTTGCTCAACCTAACACGTGGCTCCGCAAGGGCGGGGCAAGCCGCGTGGCGGCATGTTTGAGCAACAGCCCCTCAAGCATCCTGAAAGTTCACACGAACAACATGTCAAGAAATCTCTAGAAATTCACACATACGACATATAAAACATCATGAATGGTTGTGCGTAACGGTCCACACCCTAGCTCTAGCTGATCCCCTTCACTGCAGGGGTGGGGAATATCAAGAATCAATCAACTCCGCTGAACATACTCCGCTTCTTTCGTTGGAGCTTTGAGACCCACGGATCTGCGATCGACACCGCAAACTCGCCTAAGGCGAGTAGTTGAACGCAGTCGATATGTCGAGTGCAGCGAACACTCGGTGCTTGGCACGAGCGTCGTGCAAATGCTGAGGATCAGTCATGATCAGGACTGGCAGGACTGGCATTCTGTCTCATCTTCACGAGTCTGTGCCAGTCATCACTAACAAGGTCTGAATGTAGAAATCTTGAATGACATCTGTGGCTCTTCTTCTCTTGATAATCGATTCTCAGCAGGTCTCTGTGGATTGAGCTTAGTAAAGCTGCGATTCCAGAAGAGCTGCGAAGAAGCTCATCACTTCCATCCCAATGCGCCGAACCACCTTCTGAACGAAGACTTGGAACCAGTCCTGGTGGGACCCACCAGGGTGTCGCGCGGTGAAGAGTCCAATGTACGAAATCGCTCGCGAGCGAGCGAAATCGCAGAGAAGCCCCCAGCGCGTCTCGATCTGTGGGGAAGTCTCTGAGCTTCGTTCCACACTTGGTTCACTTCTCTGAGCCAGAAGCCTTCTTTCCCCAAACCCAAACCGCGTCAAACCCCATCGCACTCCCTATATCCACCGCGACCGCCGACCGCGACCGCGTGAGCCCGTCCAGCGTCAAGCCTGCCGTGATACGCAGGCCTTGACCCGGCATGTCACCTAAGCCGGAGAGGGCCGAGAGGCGCCTGAGAGGCGGTCGAAGGACCGACAACGAGGCGGAGGTCCGAAGGGAAGACGCGGCCGTGCTGTCGAAGCAGCGACGAGTCGAAGCTGAGTGCAGTTGAAGGTTCATGAGTGGACATGAAAGACGGCTGAGCTGCTTTACAGAAAGGATGGATCACTCTGGGGAAAAAGCACCAGTGGCTGGTCTTTAGACAAAACCAACCAAACAGACCCTCCCGGCTTTCGTTCCATGTTGGCCTTGGAAAAACCACCATCCCTCCATTCAACGCGGGTTCAACAGACCCGCCCCCAAGGTGCATTGCAGTTGGATGGTGTCGTCGAAGAGCGACTCGAAGATCCGTTCTGAGCGGTGAGCGCGGCGGCTCCGAGGCGCCGGGAAGGTCCTGTTCCATCGATCCCGGGTGAATGGAGACCCGGACCATCAACCCCACCATCTGAAGAGGAAAGTCCTCTTCATATGGGGGGGGTGTACTAATCAAGAGTCTACATTGATGGATAATTTCAAAACAATGATTAACATAATTTGATGGATGATGTGTATCTAGCAGCTAGTGCAACAGCTGGGAAGTTGAGGATGGTGCTCAATTCATTATGCCCATCGAATACGTGTCTTCAGCGCATGTCTTTAGGGCTCATCATGCCGCCAAGAAATTGACCCTGCAGCATCTGCTCAGCTTTTGTGGCGACCAAATGAATCACTACTCTCCCTGGACTTCACATGGAAGTGGAGAGAGTTCCACCCAGTGGACTGCTTAGCTCAGTCTTTCGGGGCCCCAAAACAATGGCATCCACGGAATTCCCGGCCACGGGGCTGAAGCGGCGGAACCTCTTCCGAAAGCCAGGGAGGATGTGCTTGGAGTCCTCCATGAAGCGTGACAGATCCGGGTTCCGAATGAAGACCTCCAGCACTTGGGTCGTGGGAGAGGGTGTTGAAGTTCCCGTCTGGCACTCAGTTGGCTTCAGATTCTAGGAAGGTCCACCTTTGTCCACATCCAACCAGCCTGGTCACTCGGTGTGTTTTGATTCCAGGCTTTTGCAGTGAACCATCACTTCATCCCAGGTCATGGCAACTGCACCTGGAAGCTCCACTACCTACGTTCCTCAAAAGTGATCACATCACACACATCATCCTGTTCAAGTTCACGAATGCTGCGGGTACCTCAGAAGCTATAAGATGCTATAAGCTATATGCACATGGTTCTTCCAAGTGACAATGCCAGCACCACCATTTAGACCACCTGCTTCGACGATTTTGTATATGCAAGTGTTGTTTATTCAAAGAGTGTGCGGCATGGGAATGTCCCAAGGATTCCATGATTTTCTCCGCTGTGGACACTTTCAGCAGCTGAGGCACGAAACGACCCTTGGAGTAGCCAGAGGCATAGAGCCGGAAGACCTCGCGGGTCACTGTTACCAGTGGTTCGTGCTGCTTTCAACCCAACGAACAATTCCATCTGCAGGACAGACTTGCCAAACAGTATGCCCTGGGACATGGCCAATAAAACCCTCCCAAAATAATCCAAAATCATTCATCATCATGTTGATGGATGTCCATCCATCTTCACCAAGGGCCCCAACAGACCCCAACAAATACACCTCGCCCGTGAAAATGGAAGTTGTCGACTGACTGCTCTCGCCCCCTCTCTCACCTGCTTCACGAGGGACTGAAAATCGCCCGGAGGACCAGGAGTCTCCTGCGGAGTGCGAGCGTGGGCCATCATTCCACACCGTCAAAAAATGACTCTCCTTGCAATCATGAAAGTGGTGCTCAACCCCTCTTGCTAGAGGAAAAGCATCTTCCAAGGGGCCAGAAGGTCCACTTCCATGATTGGCGGGGGTTCAATATATTACACTTATGTATTTATATATATATATATATATTATATCTGTGTGTGATGTTTCAATACCACATCAAAAGCGAACCCACTGTCTTACAGGGACGTGTTGGGATCTCTCTCACTCTGACATCTAAATATCATATATATATATGTAATTGTATGTATATCGCTTCATTGCTGAGCGCATCTCGCCCCATACGGTGCAAACCATGCCGATGCTCACCTCAATGCTCACCTCTTCCTCCAAGTCGGAGTCGGCCTGAATGCCCTGGCGTTGGTTCAGAGCTGCCAAGTCAACCAGGACTCCAGCGAATCTGAAGTGATCAAAAAAGGCTCCAAAAACACTTATGACAGTCTCTTTATCTTTTTCAGGGAGTCTAGCTTTCCAGTGTTCACAGGCACAAATGAGCTCTGCAAAATACATGTGATAAAACCCCTATGTCGCTCCTGCTTACGCTTTTCTTACGCGACCACAATGCGAGTTTGCGCGCGAAGGGTTTTTGAGAAGACCTTAAGCAGATCTTACGCATCTGCGTTGAGCACACATGAGAACCATACCCCCAAGGGAAATGCCTACGCGACAGTTCCTTTTGCAGATGAGCTGGCGATAGGCACATGATCAACATGTTCCGATGACGAAGACGATGAAAATGAAAAGGATGTATACAACCTTCAGTTGGCTGGCTAGCAGCTTCTTGACTCGTCAGTGCTGTGGCTTGTCGCCTTCTCTTGGCATAGGTCTAAGCACCCTTGGGAAAGGTTCATCCTTTGCTACTGACCTGCAAATGCAAGTTCCCAAGGGTGTCAAACCTCTCATGATCCCTGAAGTTCCTTTCTTGACGGGGAGGTGTGTACTAGTCTTATACGTGTGAAAATGCGACCCTATGCAAAGCTCACGCAACATGCATGTTTCACAACTCCCTTACACAACTTACCTTACGCTTTTCAGGGCATAGTTCATCTTGGGAGGTTTCTTGCGGTGCCCCAAATGGCGAGCAGGTGCATCTGGAGCTGCTGAGCTCGTTTCACACCAACGCCACAAATGCCCGGGGGGCAGGGGAGACGAACTTTTGAGTTGGTTCCAACAGCAACGGAACCATACGGAACCAATGGACCCAAGCACTTGGCCGTGGACGTTTAGCTTGGGCCAAGCCACATGGCAAAGTTAGCCTCCCCTTTCCGTGACTTGAGCATACTCAAACCAAATGAGAACATGAATCGTTCCTGACACCCTTCAACATGCCCCAGCCTGCGAGGTGGTTTGGAGACCAATGCTGGTCACGGCCTCGAAGTCCAACGGTGCAATGTAATTATTGGCTTTTCCTGCAACTATAGGGCCTA
The DNA here is from genome assembly GCA_963970005.1 of Durusdinium trenchii. Lineage (NCBI taxonomy): Eukaryota > Dinophyceae > Suessiales > Symbiodiniaceae > Durusdinium > Durusdinium trenchii. Next base: position 45,179 of record CAXAMN010021695.1, read on the forward strand.
TAGGGATGAAGGCATGCAGGAAGGGCCTACCACCCAAATGGGTAGAATGTCTGCTTGTGTCACACTGTGTGGTTTGCCCCTTTCTGCTCCAAAAAGCATCGATTGTATGACCCCTTTACAACAAGTGCTCTGTTGTTCAATGTTTATGACCGTGTTGGTTTAACATGCACAGGGGGCCGATTTGGACTCCACCGAACACGTCACCTCAAAAGCCACAGAATGTGTCCGGCCTTTACCCTCCAAATCCCAACATCACAACAGCCCACCACGAGTTGTTCATGAAATCTTGCATGTTTCATCATCCATGGGTTTGCCACCATGGGTGAAACCCACACCCCATGGTGAAACCCACACCTGCCTGCCAAGTCGCCACGGTCGTTTCGACCTTTGCATCGTCCGGCAGACCCTCGTCGACAGCCGAATCCTTGGGCTCCTCGTGTCCTGGTGACGAGGAGCAACTCGGAGCAGCTCAACACGAAACCGGGCACCGCCAGTCAGCGCCCAGTGCCCTCCATAAACCCTCTTCAGATGATCATGGCCTCCACGATCAAAAAGACCTTCGAAAAAACGCCGGAGGAATTCGTTCTCGTCAGAACTGCACAGTGGCCTCCCAGGACTCCCCGGTCAGGCTGACCAGTTTCCTCTGCGTCTATGACTCATCTGCGAATCCCGTGGAACACCCGAAGCTTCGAGCCCAAACGGGTCCTATGTAAGCATCCAGTGGAATGCTCGGCTCGCCGCGACCGTCTCCATCCCGCAAAGCATCTGGCGAGACAGCCCCCTGGGCTCCGCGAACAAGAGTGGCATAGCCAGGGGTGAGGTGGTTTACAAGGCCTGCAGCAGGAAGGCGCTGCCAAAGAGCCCCCACTATGAAACCAAGCGGGAGAAATGCTCAGGATCTTCCTAAAATCACCCAGTGGAAGAACATATAGGATATTAAACAAAAAGGATTAATTCCTTAGGAACAAGCTACTGCCAGGCACCAACAAAAGTGCACTTTTCGACATCTGTCAACTCGTCACTAGGTCGTCCCAAGTGAAAGCTCTACACTCTGCCAAAAAGGGCCATCTCTACGAGTCCGGAGCATTTCGGGCATCTCTACGAGTCCGCAGCAAGGGGACGCTACGAGTAAGGGGCTCCTAGCATTTACTACGAACGGAACAAGGGCGCGACGAAGCGAACGTCCCGACCACGACTACGATCGCCATGACCTGCTTCACCCAGGCGCGGTGGCCCCTCCGTCGGTCTTCGCACGCGCTTCACCGTGCGAAGAAGACCTGAATCCACCGATCGGATGGGAAGCTGATTGAGTTGACAGGTCTTGCCATGGTCATTGACAGTCCATAACACTATAAGTGCAGGTTGATGATGGTTGATGTGATCTGTTTCTTCTTTTCTGACACTTCCCTCTGAAATGCTTCTGGGTCGAAGGGAATCCGTCCAAAAGCGCGGAGTCAGGCCGTGCACACATCTCGAGAATCAGACTCTCACTGGTCAACTGACCAAATCCGGAAAAAAGAGTTGAAAAAACAGGCTCCTCCTCAACCTGCTAAGAAGAGCTACACGGACCCCCCACAAGCCGAGCAACCCATCCTCTGTCCCACGTGACCCGTCATCTCCGCGGGCACTCCCAGCGCCGAGATCGCCGGTCCCACCGGCACTCCCAGCGCCGAGATCGCCGCCGGAGCCGGGACCACGGCGGTCCCGCGCCCCGGCACCGGCGTCGCCGGAACTCCGACCTGTACAGGGCAGGAATGGATGTGCCTTCGAAAGGGGGGACCACCAACCGGTTCCCTAGGGTTCCAACCACCATTAATTTAATACGTAGGCTTTACCGAATCAACTAAGGATTTGGGACTACAAAAACCAGGTCAACCATTGTTTTAAAGGTCTTGGAAGTCTAGGGGGTTTGGACAGGTCGGAGGATGGGTTGCCCATCAACCATTGGTGACCATGACCATGATCACCACCAGCCGATGATCACCAATGGTTTTGCGGCTTGGCGGCGGTCACGAATGCCCGTAAGGATTGGGCATCACTGTCCACTGGGCAAATAGGAACGTGAGAACCACAGAAACGCCGAGAATCACCAACCAACCAATGCGCAACCGGTTTGAAATTGATCTTGCGAACCGACACCGGGTCGGAACACCGAGGGTCTCTCGACCTATTTGAGCTACCGAACGGAACAGGCGGAAACGGGTGCTTGGTAGGTAGCGCCAGCTCGCTGGCCGCACAACTCAACCCCCTGCAACACACCAAAAATATAGGAAAAAAAACAAAGCAAAAGCAACTCAGCCTGTAGCCGAAGTAGTCGTCGTGCCAGTGCTACTTGTCTCCTTGGTGCTTCTGCCCATCTCCCCAAGACCAGCGCTTCCCGCTGCATCGGCCCCACCGCGCGCAGCGCTCCCGCCGCCCGCGGTCTCGTGGGCATCTGCGCCCGGACCTCTGGTGCCCTCCTCAGCATGAACAGCCCACGTGACAGGAGACGAATGGATAAACTACGGAGGTGAATATCGGTGATTTTTGTCCTTGCAGTCCCATACATTCGCAGGAGACAGGAGGGGGTCTGGCATCTTCTGCTGAGAAGTCGTTCTGGCGTGAACGCAGCGCCGAGCTGCGTTCAGCTCGCGCGAACGAAGCGCTCAAGGGGTCGGGCAGGAACTGGCAAGAACCCTCCATCAGGGCCTTCATATTCCTAACCTGCTCCAACCGCATCCTTTCTGCATTCTAACATATTCTAACCACGATTACACGGGGTTCTGAGATGGAATCCTCCCTCAACAACCACCAGAATCTAAAGAAAATGGACCCCTTGTTTGCCCGTCTTTGCCTCTGCATCTGTTCATCAAAACCTAAAACCTGGCATTGAAAAACAGAAAGCATGCAGCATTTGGGCCTCCACACACCTCGCTTCAAAACTCCTCACGCTTCCAAAAAGAGGTGGCTCGCCGTCGGAATGCTGTCGGATGCGGTTGGTGCGTCCCACCAAATTGAGGGGGCCCAACCAATAGAATTGAGACTGCATGGTTTAGATCCACCATGATCCACCTATCCTGAGAACTCTATCGGCCGGGCGCCGCTCCGTCTGACAGCGGTACCGCTCATCGCTCATCAGCTGTGTCCTCCCCCCACTGAGGCCCTGACCGTCGCCGTAGACCTGACGTCGTGCTCCGGGCTCCGCATGGCTCCGTGGCCAACAGCGAACGGCGAACGTCGCAGGAAGGGGTCATCAGGGGCTTTTTGTGGTTGGACTCTCGACACACACACACACACAAAAGATAAAAACCAAGGACTTCCCCAATTCTGTTGTCATGAAAAAAGTCTACTCATGTCTATTCCTCTGTCTTACCAGCCACGAGCAAAACGATCCACTTGGCCTGGACTTCTCTTTCTCATCTGCACCGTTGGCCTTCGCGGCATCCTGAGCAAAAGGCTGGGTGAACTCAAGGACTCTCGATCGCAGCTCTCCCCGAAGGCTCGACCCATCCAGAACGGAGTCCATCCGAATGCTGCACACCGCAAGCCCTATGGGGTCTGGATGTTCAACGACAGTGACATGACGGGTGGGCGCGAAAAAAAGAAAGCGCCCAAGACCCTCATGAACTCATGCGCCCAAGAGCCACAAGAGGTCTTTTCTTTGCACGTGGTCCCCTCAGCTTCTACCTCTCCCAATTGTACATACCAACAGCAGTTATCGATCAAAGTGAGAGCAACAAGATGTTCGACCCAACCTCTGAGAAAGCGTCCCAACCGGACCAAGAGTCTTCTTGCCCAGTGTCACCATGTAAGCCACCCCGCCTGGCTGGCAAATGAGCAAGTGACTAGATAACAACCTCGAATTGGTTACGTTGGTCGATCGACTAATCCTGCAGGGTACCGACGCTGCCGTATGCTGCCGTCTCCTGCGGAGGGACGGTGCTTCTCAGCTGTAGCTGCTCATTTCTCTCCCTTCCGGGAGCTGCAAATGTGTATTTTCTGCGCATCTCCATCTGGCCTATCTTGCGCCACCTTATGGCCGCATAGAGTTGTTGTTTCTACATGTTTCTGCATGTCTCGACAACCCAATTAGGCCCTGAAGTTGCACCAAAGTCCGGAACCCTGCCCTTTTCTGTCGACAGATGTGGTCAATTGGTCAGTGGTGCTAAGAAAATGCATAAAATCTAGTCTATGCAACTTGTCCATCACCGATCATTCTCGATCATTCTCGATCATTGACATCTAAGTGCAAATCCATCCTTTCCCCCGATCTTTGACAACAGTTCCCTCAAATACCGTCATTAAGCCACTCACATGCCCCAAAAGCAGCCACCCCCCTCCGACCCGCCTGGCTTTCCGAAGGCCCTTGAGCCCCTCGTCCCCCTCGCCCGGGTCCGGCGTCGGGGCGCGACCGAAGCCGGGTCCGGAGGGCGCGAAGCCGGGGTCGACGGTGGAGTCGGTGGCCTGGCGAAAAGCCGTGCGAGACGAACGAGGCCAACCGTTGGTTACGGACGGATGCGAGCTGCTCTGTGGAGGCCATCGCAAGTAGGCCATCGCTACGAACGGAACGAGGACGCTAGTAACAACGGAGTCAGCCTCGTTCTGCCTCGCGGCTTCGGCAGAGTCGCCCGCCGCAGCTGCCCGCCGACGCTTCGCGTCCTCATCCTGGTCCTCGTGGTCCTCGTCTCGCCGGAGCAGGCGGCGCTGGGCGTCCTGGGCGAAGAAGTTGTGCGACCCTGTGGAAATGGACCCCTGGAAGGAGCTCGAAAGGAAATCTTTAAGGACAAACCCTGAACTACCAAGTATTTCCCCAGTCCTGTTTCATGCCAACACCGGGACAATGTTACATTGGATTTGTGCTCTTTGACGCCTGGCTGCCTAGCTGCTGGAAAGGCTATTCATGTGGCAGAACGCTGACCATCTCTGACGATGGGCAAACCCGAATTGTTGTCTTTTGACGGTCCACACCGTAGCTGCTTAGCTCATCCCCTTAACTGCAGCAGTCGGTGGTGGTGTTGCACCCGGAGATTGAATCCACATAGCGGCCCCCTGAATAAACCCGAATTTATGGTCCGCGCCGCTTGTAGCACCCCTCAGTTGCTGTCATGACTCTGCATCCAAGTGTGGAGCTCGACGGCCCTGGGCCAGCAAAACACAGGATGAGGCAACTAAGTAAGGATGTTGTCCTTTCATGGCTGGCCTTGGAGGTTCTTGGATGTGCTGCTGAGGGAAGGTGACTAAACAGGAATCACTCAAGTCTGGCAAGGCGCGGCATCTTCTTCATCTGATGTGCCATCATCTCCATCCTGAGGGCCATGGAGATAGTGGATTCTTCTTCTTATTATTCTTCTTTTGACCAGACAAAAAATAGCCAATCATTATTTCCTTTCGATGTGCATAGTATTTTAGTAGTCTATCAGTCTATCCTTTTCAATTAGTGATTTAATGTCATAATAAAAAAGAACCATAAAGTGATGAATGATCCATAAAGAATAATATAAAAAAGAAAGAGATATCTATAGTCATAGTCTTCACATGTCTTCACCATGTGCGGCAGCCTTGGCAACCCTCCGGTACCAACCCAGCTACCACGGCCCCAGCTACGCATCTAGCATGGCAACCGGCCCTCCAAGTGGAGCACGGGTTCACTCTTGGCCATTCTCTCGCTCAGGTCTTACACCTTTCTAGTGTGCATCATACGTGGCACGGCATGGAACTCGTTCGGCCACCATGAAATCCGAAAAACGCTCCTTTCGAGGTGACCGTCGGTAGTGGTGCTCCCTCACTCCACATTCCAGGTGCGTACCTTGGAGCCTGCATTCCGCTCGTGGAGACCATCTCCAGGAAGGGCATCCTGATCCAAAAGAAGCACGGTTCTTCTTTCATTTCAGCTCCAGTCGTACCTCCTCAGAAGGTATGACTGGACCCTCTAAAACCACCAGAATGCCCCTAAGGATCCCGAAGGTTTGTTTATCATTCTTATCACTTTTGATTCATTGGGTGGCGGAGCCCAGCCTGGATGACATGACGATAGACCATGAATTTTGGTGCCTCCAGGCCCTCCCAGGTTTCCCTGGTACACTTAGAGGGCTGTGACCCATGTTCCCCACATCCTGTCACATGCTCATCACCCTCAAAACCTGCAGAGCAGGGATGAGTAGAAGCGGCTTGATCATGGCCAGGCACGCACGCGCTGGTTGCCCTCCTGTCCACGAACGCCCTCACGCGGCAAATGTAGCTGCGAACGGCCTCCCCTGCTTGCACTCATGACAGAGGTCCACCTAGCTCTCGAGATCGCAGACTCTCTTCTCACAAGGCACCCAGCAAGCACCAGTAGCCCATGGTCTTGCTGTCATCCACACAACGTGTGGGTGGCCTCTATGACGCCTCGACTTGTCCGGAAGCCACATTTTGGTGCCATGGAGCTCCCATGGTGCTCCCCACACCCGGCCAGTGGTGTGACCGCAGAACTCTGAGCTCGCAGTGGGGTAGAGCGGTCGGTGTTCCAGCGAAGCGGAGCAACCGCGGGAGGTCGCGACGAGCACGGGAGTAGCCCAAGAGGGTTGCCACGATTGTTGTGACAAACAACCAACCTGGCATGCCCGGGCCATGCCCCTGAAAAGGGCGCAACCGTGCAATCTTCGAAACCAGGCCCCTCTCTGACGTCGACACATAGAAAGAAATCAAAGAAATCCACTAGAAGCAGAAACATGGATGGAGACAGCAAAACCTTCCTCAACGTCTCAACGTTGTTTAAAACAAGTGAAGCAACACGGCTTGCACACCAGAAGTACAATGTTGAAACCGAGGTGAAAATGGAGCCACTTCTTCTTCTTCTTCTTCTTCTTCTTCTTCTTCTTCACATGCTCGAAGGTGCATTCATCCGGTGCCCGATGGGGTGAGCAGTTCATCCTTCCTGTCGCGTCCAGGCACACAGCATCACAACCTGCACGTCCAATGAAGCCTGCGGGACACCGCATGGATGGGAGGGATAGTCTACGGCCCCACGGCCCCACACTAAACGGCCCCAGGCCACAAGGCCACGACCGCAGTTCGAAGAGTCTGCAGTCCCAGTGGCCGGCAGGGGCTGGGTAATCACGCAGTTCCGGCGTTGAAAGTAGAACATTCCATCTGAGGAAGCCTCCCGGCGCGGGAAGGGCGAAGTGCCAGCGGAGATATTGCAAGAGTGAGGTCCAGCAAACATGGACCGTTGTTACAGGTGATCTAGAACCTGGCAACACCTAGGACCTCGAGGTGTGGGCCCCACCCATGCTGTTTAACCATCTTTGGTCTTCGTCCAGACTCTTTCTAAAAGTCTAGAGGTTCTTGTCCAAAAGCTGCAGCTTGCAACTGCTCAACACCTGGACTTCACCGACCCAAAACTGTACCAATGGATTGGCTGCCGACCCAAGAACCTGTGACACATCCTCTTCCACACATCCAATCTCTCTGGACCCATCTCTCGACAGCCTGGACGATTTGAGAGCCTACAGGGGCAAGGAAACCCGCAGGTTTCACCTTTTCTGTTGTGACCCAGCACCTTCAAACATCTCTAGGAAGCCCCCAGCGCACCGCCAAACACGGCCGCCGGTGCGGCCTTGGCATCTTCTTTGGGAACTTCCAGCTTCGGTGCCTTTAGATGTTCCAGGACTTCTTTCGTGGAACCGTCTATCTCCTCAGCTCGGTCACAGCTGGATTTCGATCGATCCCGTGGATTTGGTCAAACGAGGTGAACTTCAGAATCAGCCGGTTTTCACATCGTTTGACCAAATCCATCAAAACGGCTCAGAAAATGCGCAGAACATGATTTTTAAGTCTCAGTGTCCACGCGATCCTCCTCCAGAAGATGTGCAGCTGTGCGGTTCAAATACCTCGGGGTGACCCGCCGCGCGATTCATGCGCGGCTTTCATCCACGATCCATTTCCATAGGTTGCTCATCTGCATAGAGCTGCTATGTGACGCTATGGAGTCGTTGGAATCGCTGGAAGGCTGGAAGATCTGTGGAGTCCAAGACTGACCACTTTCTTCAGTTCGATGCAACTAACTCACTAAGACTTCACCGATCCAGCCCACCCACCCCCAAGTCAATGCACCTGAAAACGCCTCGCACTCACGACATGGAGCCACGTGATTAGAGCCTCCTCCCTCTCCCTTTCGACCCTGAGGAGGAGCGGCTTCTTGAAAAAGGACTTCCACGCGGGCAGCGTCAGCGCGCCAATCGGCTTCCTGGGCGCATCCGTCCGGCGACGGGTGCGAGGCGTGAAAGTCACTGAGTCACTGGGATGTGGGGTGGAAGCATCGAGAGCAGGGCCAGGTGCACCCCAGTGTGCAGGTCCTCCCAACAGTGTGATGACCCACTTTCGACATTCTTTGGGATGGAGGCTGTCAACTTAACTCCATCTAACTCATGTAGACGTTGGCTCCCGTATCTGGAGATGTAAAACCATTCTGCTAGCTAGGGAGGTGTTATTATGTTTTATTCATCAGTCTAAATTCACTACATTGCATAATTGGTTTGCAAAGGAACTCGAGCGATGAAAAAACATATTCTTCTCCAGGCTTCTTAGAGGCCCGGCTGACGAGGCTGAACAGCTTAGATGCTGCGATGCCACATCTGGGCGGCTGTGGGGGGGGGCTGTGAAAGGCTTCGGTGCTTCAGTGAGATGTTTCAAGGGCACTGTAATCAGTCCAGAGTCCACCGCAGTTTGACATGTGTGTCTGGTGGCGTGCGCGAGGAACACCAAATGTTATCTGAACAAAGTGATCGATTCCTTGTTTGGTTAAGGATGGTTGAGGGTTGTTTGAAGGTCTCTATAGTGGACCTACAAAGCCCGAGGCCAAGTGTGGCTACCCAATGAATCTCCGCCAAGCAACATCTCCTGTGTATCCCAGCCTCTCGCGTTCCTCATCAATTTCATGGCGAGGAAGCCACCATCAAGGAGATGCAACCACAACTACGGAAAGAGACAACAATTGTAACAAATCAAAGAAATGGATAGACATGATATGACTGACATAATACACACGGTAAAAGGCAGCACTCCAAGATTTCCCAATCACCCCCATTGGAGGGCACAACGCGACAGGCCGAACTGTCCCTTCGCGCCTCTCTACCCCAAACACACCGCATCGAAGTCCGACACATCCGTTTAGCTGCTGCACCATGCCGTGCTCAATGCTGAACCCACCCCACAACAAGTGACTGGCACTCGTTATGGCACAAGTTCTGGCACTCGATTGCCACACATACACACATCCGGGCGCAAAAACAGAAAAAAACACGTCAAACCCAAATTCCCTGCGCTTCCTCTGTTTTCGGGCCTTCGCGCCCACCCCGTCCAAGCATCAGGGCCGCATCCCACTGCGCCCTCGTGATCTCCTCGCGTCCGTGGTGATCGAATTCCTCGAAGGCGGCGGTTAGGGAGCCGAAGGTCTCCACGAGCAACTTGGCAAAGGTCTCGATGTTCTCCTGCATGGAGCGAGCGGATGTGACAGCGGCCTGGTGACAGCGCCTGGTGCTGCGTGCTTTTCGCATGCGCCACGCAGGCGAACGCAGGCGAACGCAGGCAGTGAGCTGTGGCTGTGCAGCGTTTTTGGGGGAGAGCTTTTCTGGAGCCTGCGGGCTGCCCCAGGAATGTGTGAAACATGAAGTATGCCTAAAGAAATCCAGTAAAGTGCGATGGCCAAACATGAAAACCACTTGCAACAGCAACTGGTGCTTTGGAGGAACTCGTCTCCTCCAGTTCCGGCTCCACCGTTGGTCGCGCTGCCAACGCATTGATCGCGCGTCGCGCGTGGTTGGCCAGGCGCTTGGTGTCGCCGGTATTCTCCACACCGAGCGCCGGTTGAGTGGCCGCCATGTCCTCTTTGGCCTGGGCTGCGCAGGCCACGGCCAACGCTGTTGCCACTTCATGGGAGAATGGTTTTTGGATTCCTGGGGCCTCGGATGGTCAGAGAAGGGCTCAGATTCTGACGGAAAAAAGCCCTTTCGGGAAGATCTTTCCCAACCGGAGAAAAGCTACAGAAGTAGAAGTCTGCCTTCCGGTATATCTTCCCATAGCCAAAACCTCTGAATCCCTTCTCACAAGCTATGAGCCTACCCGGGCTTTTGCCACCATGAGCCCCCGGCCTTCTGCGCCAACTGCTTCCATCCTCAGATCCAAGCACATCGTATACGTGGGGCGGTCTCCAGGCCTTACAGCCTCTTAGACTTGGTAGGCTTGGTGAGTCAGCCTGTCTAATCATCTGACGCAAACCCAGTATACATATCCAAGAGAGGTTGACGGTTGAACGGCCTTTTTTCGCCCATCCCATATGTACCACTACAGGCTCCTATAAGGTCTCTCAACCTCTCTTGGATGTATAGACTATGTAGATGCCAGCTCTAGGTTTTGCACGTGTTGAGCCATGTCATGGGCATATGGAAACGGTCCAACGGAACTTCCAGCGAGGAGTGCACCAGACTGGCATTTCTGATGGTTTCTCGGATTCGCACTGTGCAATCGAGCGCCCCGATCCTCCACACAGAGTATCACAGATTGGCTAAGACTTGAGAGTGCATGTTGTGACGCAAGTGACCGCGAGAGAAGGCCATTCCGCCAACCTCTACTAAAACGAATATAGGCCTGGGACTAGGCCTAGGTGTCCTGGAAAACACACATCGTTTCCCGGAAAAAGCTCGATGTCCGGAGGATTGCAAGCCTGGTTCCCTCAAATCGTCAAACCATGTTTGTTGCCAATAGGGTTGTTTTGGATGAAACAACAAAAGCCTGCCAACCCATATCATTTCACGCACACGCACTCCTTCTAAGAAAAAATCAGGCACATCGAGACATGTCTTCATGCAACGTGGTCCGAAACCATCACTCCAATTGGAGGGAGGTCTTCGGCAGCAAGATGCACCTTCATCTCTCACCCTTGAAGCCTCGCGATCTTTTTCTCGTGCCTTGACGCCTCGAGTCATCGAACTCAGCGCGCGGCGTCATGAAACCGAGCAGCTCGGCTGGCTGGTCACCGCTGGCTGGCTGCTCGCCGCAAAGCCCATCTCCGACACCGTTTGGTCCAAGGAGGGCGTCGTCTCCGATGCCTGGGACGGATCTGCAGCTGATCGACCCGAGTCACTGAGCATCGCCACCCTCAGATGAGGTCGTCTCATCACATCTCTCCCATCGCCGAGACTCTAAGACAAGGTCCTGTCACACAGTTTCACAAGGATCATCACGCTTTTTGCCCTGCGATGTCCATCCCCCCCTCCTTTTCTCCCCCCTTCCGCTTCCCAGCAGTTTCCGGCAGTTTCCAGCATCTTAGCCCTTTCAGCCCACCTGGGATTGTGTGAGGTTCAGGGCCGGTAAGGTGACCTCCTCATTGGGTCGCGGCGTCTCCGAGGCCGCGCGCGCGCCCAGCCCGCGGCCACCGCCGTCGAGGCTGGGGAGGATGGACTGGAAGCCCTGCGATGGGTCCGATGGGTGTGGGGTCGAGTCGAGTCGCTAGGTCCAGTGATGTCCAGTGCCATGGGGGTGATGCCAGGGTTGATCGGGATGCCATGGTTCTTTCTGGAAGCGTAGCAAGCGGGCTGCCAGGTTGCTGGTGTCGTGCGGGTGTCGTGCGATGGTGGCTCCACATCCCTTGCTGTCCGGTGGATCATTGCAGTGACGGACAGACCTGGACCATTCAAAGGAGAAACCGAGAGCCGTGGCTTTCTGAAAGGGAGCCTGTTGAACTTCACCCACTTCATGGGCCATGGGTGAGCATTCCTGGCTTGCAGGTTTAGGGTCATAGGAATCCAACCCTAAGGCACGTGACCACGTTTTTGGGCAAAAACTCCTACGTCCAAACACCTCTCCGTGGCCGTCCCCGTTTCGGTCGGAGAACTCGACTGCCTGGGCCGCACCGATGGTCGAGGCCAAGACCTTCTTGGCACTCGCCTGCGGGCGATCCATCAACCCCCTAGGATTCCAAGATCCAGTGCTTCACTGGTCTGTTTAGCAAAGATTACTACATCACCAATCTCCCAATCAGTGCTACTCGAGACTGCACTCCTTTTTCCTGCTCTCGGCTGACATTTCCTTGCGATCCTCACGGGGGGTCCTGTCACCTAGGTGGATCCTGGGTGGGACAGAAATTGTCCTGTCCAATTTTGGCTCTTGAGCCAAAATATGACATGGGAGTTGTGATGATGTGCACCCAAGCCTGCCCAAAGCTCTACACAACAATAAAACCAGGTCAACCATTCTTTTCATAAATCTCTTAAATGATCTTTAATGGTCTTTGAAGACCAGGTTCACTCCAAGAAGCACCGGACACCGAAGACACCCTCAAGGGCCTGAGGGGCCTCACAAGGGGCCCTATGGGCCTGGGGACACTGGTCGACTTCGCCACCGAGTGGTGCGAGACTCGCGGAGAGGCGCGAGGACGCGGAAGCGAAGGGTTTCATGATTTTCGACTCCGAAGATCTGCCAGGTGATCTGACAGAATTGGAGGCTACAAGGGGTTCCTGGCCTTACTACTAGGAACAAGAAGCTACTAGGGGCTCCTGGCCTTACTACTAGTTACTAGTAGCAAGGACGCTACTAGGGACAGAATTGGAGATGTGACATGATGGATCCACGATGGATCCACAACGTCCGTCTTGTGATCAACTCCCCGCTCCGCCAGCTCTGCCGCCGACCTTCTGCGCCACCAATGAATTCACTTGTTTCTTGAAGTCGCCTGGGCCGCTGGTTGCATGGCAGGTACGCACAAAACGGCTGGTGACATGAATGAGTGGGTCGAAACCTAGAGTTCCAAGCCCTGCCTAGTCGTTGACCTCCCTGCTAGTCTAAGAGTCTGTTATGTTAAATCAAGGTTAAACATAATAGGTTTATCATTTTGCCCGGGTCCCCCTATTGTTCTGACCTGCCGTATGACCTTCCTTTCAATCAGAAACGAGAAAGCCACCGGTCCTGATGGTCCTATGATGTCCTATGCCCACCATCTCCGTCACACACGTCCAAGTCGCCGATGAGCGCCATCGCCGCATGGCAGAGCGTCTCCGGCCGCCGTGGGCGTGGGCCGGGCGGGAGAGGAAGGGGAGTCTCCGCCCCAGAAAGCCCCCCCCCAAAATCCTAGAACCACTTGGTCCCCAATGCGGAAAGAAGAGCCGGCTTCGAAGAAGAGCTAAGGTTTCTCTTTCCAGTGACGGAACGCCTGCGCTCCAAGAGAGCCATCGAAAAGGCCAACTTAGCGTCCTTGGCATCTTTTGAGCCCTCTGATATCACCTGATCCTCCTCAAGTTCGTCTGGACCTGAACGAACCCGGACTTCAACCACCGCAGCGCGCGCGCGATGGATCTAAGCCCCTGCTCGAGCCGGGAAAGGACGCCAGCGCGCGTAAGTGAGAAACCGGATATGATTCCGGGTGGCATGCACAAAAGCCAAGGTTCACCTATAGTTACTTAGTTGCTTCAGTAGCAACAGCAGGTGAGGTTAACACTCCGTGGAATGATCATGGAAGTGGAAAGTGGCCCCTTGGATGACCATTGTCCTCGACAAATGCGTAGTTTTCCATGATGCTTCCGGGGAGTGGAGCTCTGTCCACGGTCCACGTCCAACAGTCCAATAGCTCAGTAGTTGCCCAAGCTTTAAGAGCGTCATGCCAACAGCGCCTCTGGTTATATCAACTTAACCATTTTCAGGTGCCGTCTTCATACTGTCCCTCCAACAATCGTGGAAGTGGATCACCCCATGTTAGTAGAGCAAAGCTGCCTTCCAAGGGGCTGTGGTCCACTTCTATGTTTGTTGGAGAGAGGGGGGTCACATCTATTTTTGCCGCTGACAGGTGTCTCCCACATCCCACATCCGCGACTTGTGAGGCTTGCTCTTGGTTGTCCACACCCAACAAGGAAAAAATACAAAACACTCAACCTCAACCAGTTTGGTGAAGCAACTCATGCACCGTTTCCTTTGCAGAAAGGTCACCCGGCCTGAGGCGCCCAGCACCAACGCGCAATTCCGAAGTGTGAGGCCGAAAGGTTGCTATGTTCAGCTTTGGTTCCCACAAAGCATGCCTAGAAAAACCATCTAGGACCTAGGAAAACCAGATTCGGTGGGACTTTGGGGACTTAAACGAGCACGTGACAAATAGTGTTATTTTACTTATTCCGTGAAACTGAAGGTTGCATCATATCATTCAACATCAGTTCTCTCAAGAAGTCCCACCCAGCTTACCATTCCGTACCCCCAGCTCGTCTCAGCTGCCGACATTCGGGACCGCTGCCTCGACCAGGCGTCTACTAGACGTGGCCATGGGACGGGGGTTTCACAAAGAGAACAGAGTGGCCTCAGTCCAAAGGAAGACAACATCCATATGATATATGCTGCACCAGCGAAGTCAAGGATGTTCCTTTTTGGGTCATCTATCTATAAGGGTGCATTTATTTTAAAAAGCCATTCATGGTGGTCAGCTGCGTCAACCCGTGCCAACATCCCAGTACAAGGGGCCGAGGGTTGACATGCTGACTGCGGAATCTGAAAAGTTTCAGACCGGCGAACGCGAGGACAACCGTTACTACCAATTGGCCACACATGTCCGCTGCAAGGCGTTGATACTAACTTGTATACCCGCTGACTTGGCGTTACCCCCAAACCAAATGCAAGGTTTCCCACTTCGCGCCCAAAGGGTCTCCAGGTTCCGTCCCCTGGACGCTGAGTGACCCTTGATCCACTTTGCGCGTTTTTCGTGCGGGAGTATCTAATAGGACCTAGACATCAGACTAACGGCCCCCCGTGCTTTGCGATGCTTAGCATCAGCTGGAAACCACGGACACCCCGCTTTCACCACATTCTGAAGCTTTGACATCACTTCCAGGAAGGCCCAGCTCCAGAACGCCCAGCGCTGAAGGCTACGCTGAAGGCCCCCGGCCACTTTCCGACTCAGTCGATACTGGCCTCGGCGGTGGGTGGTGCACCTTCAATATGTGAGGGCCTCAGGGTGGGCGGTTGAATCCCATACAGTTGAAACCAAAACCCAGAAACTCCATGGGACTGCCGTATATGCCTGCATTGACCCATGAAGCCCCCCCAATTCATACGGCTATACTATGGCAGTGCCATGGAGTGCTGAGAGGAAAACCCTCCTTCGATCGTCAGGTGGATTGAGCCGAGAGTCTCAGTGGAAAGGCTCAGTCTCAGCGGAACCGGGCTCGGCTCCGCTGGGCTCTGGAGGCTGTGATGTTCAACCTTCAGGTGACCAGACATGAAGGTAACATGACCAGACATGGATCAAACATGTCCTGGTGATCACGAGCCATCTTTTAGCTCCTAGTAATTTCAAGGTAGATGACACCACTCATCCCATAAGAAGTCGTTTGCACAAACGACATTAAACCATCTCCTAAAGGCAGAAGTGGGGGTTGTACCATCCAAATGTCCGGAGATGTTTCATTCAATCTGCTACTAACATCTAGTACTAACAAAGGTTCCACGGGTTCCGAACGCCCGTTCAGCAGCCCAGCCCCAAACCCCCTCTCCCCTCCCGGCTCGGCCCCGGCGAGAGAGGTGTTCTCCTCGGTTCCTGAGGCCAACGGATCGGAGGGCCCTCCGGGTCGGCCAGTCGCCCAACATTTTCCAGAGTGCAGGCTCCACAAAAGGAGAGAGAGAGAGAGAGAGGGGGAGAGATGTACATCCCTTTTCGTCTCCTTTCGACCAAGCTGCCCGATCCTATGCACA